>JARYGA010017225.1:0-61547 GCA_030545235.1 Helianthus tuberosus | reverse complement strand
GGAGTGCCGTTGATGTAGCCTGTGATACGAAGAGTTTGTAAAGAGGACATACCAAAATAAGCCGCATCAGACAGAGACATGAATTCAGGAGTTGCTATGGTATCAGGTTGAGGATCGGGTGGGTCATCGACCGAATCAAGTTGATCCTCATTATCCACAATCAACATAAACGGTGGCGGAGAACATTTATGAGCGGGAAAAAATCGTCCGGGACAACGAAAGCATAATCCCTCCTTTCGACGTTGTTGAATGGCTTCCGGGGAAAGTTTGGTGAACGGTAGGGATTTCGGTGGTGACGGTAGGAGTGGTGGGGATGTCGTGGGTGGTGGGGTGGTGGTAGTCGACTTGGTAGTGTTAGGGGTGGTGGGTGTCATGGTCGTGACTGGGGTGGCAGAAGTTGTGGTGAAGTTTGTTGTGGAGTAGGTTTTTGTGGGATAAGGTTGTTTATTTTTAAAAAGGTGGTTGAATTTGTCTTCAATACATCGGGCAAGACCACAAGCCTCTTCAAAGGAATTGGGCTTAATAATGGCAATTTCAGCCTGGATCTCGGGTTTAAGCCCATAAATAAAACAATTAAGCAAAGTGTGGGCCGATAAACCTGTTACGCGATTACTTAAACGTTCGAATTCGGTTTGGTATTCAGGAACATTGGTTTTTTGTTGTAATTTGAATAAGGTGGCTTCATGGTTATCAAACGTAGATGGGCCGAATCGAAGTTCAACCGATCGCTTAAAGGCTGTCCAATTACCGAGCAAGCCATTCGCGGATTGATTTTGGTACCAAGTTAACGCATCACCGACGAAGTGAAACGTGGTGAGGGTTACTCGTTCTTGTGGAGGAATTTGGTAATATGTGAAGTAATTTTCGGCTTGAAATATCCATCCTAATGGATTTGTTCCATCGAACATTGGTAGTTGGATTTTGGGTGGTCGGGTTACGTGGAGGATTGGGGTTGTTGACCGGTTTGAGGGTGTCATCATCGTCCGACCCGGGGGCTAGACGATCAGTGAGTTTGGATACATGGTTAATGAGACGGGCGGTATTTTCGATTTGAGTGTCGAGTTTGGTGTTGAGGTTATTAGTGGCTTGAACCAAGGCGGCAATTTAGGCGTTAAGGTTGGCTTGTGTGTTGGCTGAATTGGTAGTGATAAAGATCAATTGGTTCAATTGATCCGTAGCAGTGGGTGGTAAATCGTTGGAGGTGGAAGTTTTTTTGCGAGGCGGCATAATGGCGGGGGATGAGACGTGAATGAAAGCACCAAGATGATAAATCCTTTTCTAGTAGGCAAACACTCCAAAGAACAAGAGAAGGATTCTGATTAATTTCCAATACAATAGGAAGTTTATTTGGCTAAGAAATCTTGAAAGTGATCTTGACCATCCATTTAGTTAATCAAGTGCTAAGATTAAATGATAGAAATTAAAGGGAAGAAAAAAGGCGCGTGAGTTTGTTTAGGGGCATTCTAGTCAATCCAAGGCAATAGTTTCTCTCTCCTCCAATTCCCCCCATTTTTTAAACGTTAATAACTTTTTCACACGACATTATTTTTTTTATAAAAATTGCACCAAAAAACGAGCGTTTTTTTATCTTTAAAACGAGTATACTATTGCTATATTTTCGAAAAAAAAAATCGAAAACCCAGTTGCGTAAAACGCAATGGAAAAAAACCCAGTTGTGTAAAACGCAATGGAAAAAAAAACCTAAAAAATGACATTTTTCTAAAACGCAATGTACAAAAAACACAAAGAAATGTCTTATTTGTAAAACGCAATGGCCAGAAAACACATAAAAATGTGTTTTACCTAAAACGCAATGGACTAAAAACGCTTCAAAATGTGTTTTTCTAAAACGCAATGGACCAAAAAACACATAAAAATGTCTTTTTTCTAAAACGCAATGACCTAAAAACATAAAAGAAAATGTTCTTTCTAAAACGCAATGACTAAAAACACATAAAAATGTGTTTTACCTAAAACGCAATGGACTAAAAACACTTCAAAATGTGTTTTTCTAAAACGCAATGGACCAAAAAACACATAAAAATGTGTTTCTAAAACACAATGGCTTAAAAACACAAAAAAAATATTATTTCTAAAACGCAATGACTAAAAACACATAAAAATGGGTTTTACCTAAAACGCAATAGACTAAAAACACTTCAAAATGTGTTTTTCTAATACGTATTAGACCAAAAAAACATATAAAAATGTGTTTTATGAAAATCACAAACAAACAAAAACCCAAATAAACATTATCATTCTAAAACGCAACGTTCAGATAACATCATTCACACTGAATACCAACTTCCCCAACTCAGTTTTAACTTTTAAGCACTAAACCCAAGTCTCTTTAACATTCACAATTAAACCAGCACAACAGACAATAATAATTATAATTGTTTGAGTGCTTTTAATGCCTAAGAGAAGCGAATGTATTATGCAATTTTTGACTTACAGGTTGCACATAATCAAGAGATTTGAATGGTCCCGAAGAGTGAACTGACTCCGGTGAACACGAAGAATTTCCGGCGAATACTCACATTAATTCCTAATTCTAACGAACCGGCAACATCAATTTCTGCTGATGTACGGTAAAACAAGGTGATGGGTGTAGCGGTGGTGGTGACGTCTTCGAACCAACAGTGTTGCCAGTGAGAGTGGAGAGAACAATGGTGGTGGTGGTTGTGGTGGTGGTGGTGGTGGGTGAGATGAATGGTAAAAGAGAAAAACGTAACTGGGTTTTTCTTACATCTAGGAATTCAAAAGACTAATTTATCTATGACTAAAATGCCCTTCCTTATGTTTTTTTGTTATTTGCCGCATGTCCTTCTATTATTGCTTCCTACGCTTCCTACCCAAACCAAACTTCCTATTTGATCTTTCCAAATGCAACAATTACAAATATTTAAAGATGCATGAGAATACATGTCCACCATGCCATGTTTGCATGTTCACCATGTCCCTTCCCTTATTCTTAGCCATGATCTACCACTACCTCATCCTAAATGCATGCAACTAAATAGAACAAGTCAACAAGGAAAGTAACAGAAGAAATAAACGTGTGCAGTAATTAATAATTGATGGACTCGGCTCTTTAGTCCAGCAACCTACTGGGCTTGCGTTTGATGCGTTTGGGCCTGTCTTCATTGAGCTGAGCCTGGTCATATGTTGGAGTGGGCTGGGCCGTATCACATTTTACCTTTTACAAAACAAACTGCACCTAAATATTTCTTCATCTTTTTTTTAAATGCATTTAGAAGTTTGTATGTATCCGTCGTTCCAAATCAATCAGGGTATTCTAGATGCAATTGACCAAGTCTTTTACATTTTTAAGATAAAATTACTTTATCATGTCTAGTTTGAAAGAATGAACTTTCCTCCAAAACTATATAAAATCAGCGAACTTGGTGTTTTTTTGGGATCTTATTGGTGTCACGTCAATTGTGATGATTTATGCTGCAGTCTGCAACTGTAACCAGGTGATCCATGTGATGGCTTAAGGGTTTTGTTAAAGCTAGTGGCGGATCCAGGGGTGTTTTGGGGGTTCCCGGGAACCCCTCGGTTTGGAAAAAAATGAAAAAAACAGTGGAAATTTTGTAAGATTTAAAAAAATAGTAAGAATTAGTGAAAATCTACCAAAAGGAACCGGTGGAAAAAAAATTTTGGATCCCCCACTAGACTTAAAGCAGACCTCATGATCTTGCCAACTCTTGTGTGGATGAATGTCATACAACTTGGATTCTCTTAGGAAGTTTTCTACACTACGGGACATTGGAAAATTAATACAGCAGTTGACTAGAGTCAATTGTTAATGTAATAAAATAAAAATGTATTTATTTTGGTATTTTGCATGTATGGCTAGACTTGATGGCCAAAGCACTGTACATGTCTGATGTTGGACCACTTTTACATCTATGTTGTGTCAAAATGCCAACTGGAACATACAACTAATGAAATAACATCGATGTTTTCTAATCTAAATTTGGGTGTATTTGAATGCATCCAATTTGGTCACATTGTAATTCTCACTCCCCCCCTTTGTGACGATGTAATTCAGATCACCATTGCGTGTCACTGATTCGATATATTCCAACAACTTTGAGGCTTCCATTAGCTTGTCTTTCTTAATCTTCAATTAAAGTTTATTTTTTCATATGTCATGATCTGTCGGAAACTTGATTTGAATATTTCGGACATTTATATTTGATTGACAAGAATGGTAGAATTTCTGGAGGAGTTTCAATATCTTAAAATCAAACTGGAAGATATTAAAATTGCAACGAACAAATTTGATGCCAACAACGTGATAGGAAGTGGTGGATTCGGGAAGGTGTATATAGGAGAAATTTCTCACACTAAGGGGAGAAGTATGGCTGCTTTTAAGCGATTAGATCCTAGATATGGGCAAGGGATCCCCGAGTTCTGGAACGAGATCATGATGCTTTCTCGGTACGAACATCAAAATATTGTCTCTCTCCTAGGATTTTGTGACGAGGGTGGTGAGAAGATCTTAGTGTATGAGTATGCATCTCATGGAAGCCTCGGTCAACACTTAAATGCAACTTGTCTAACGTGGACGCAACGTCTCAAAATATGCCTTGCAGTCGCAAGGGCAGTACAATATCTTCATGATTCCAAAGGGACCCAACAAAGAGTTCTCCATTGTGATCTTAAAAGTTCCAACATCTTACTTGATAAGAACTGGACCGTTAAAATTTCTGATTTTGGATTATCAAAAATGGTCCCTGCAAATCAACATCACACGGTTCTCATCACCCATGCTGTAGGTACTCCTGGGTACTGTGATCCGCTGTACAAGGAAATGGGCTTGTTAACAAAAGAATCAGATATATACTCTCTGGGAATCGTCTTCTTTGAGGTATTGTGTGGGAGATTGTGCTATGAATATCCCAATGGCCAATGTCAAATTTTAGTGCCTGTGTGGAAAAAAAGCTACGAACAGAAGAAACTAGATGAGATTATCTTTCAAGGTCTGATGAAACAAATGGATCCAAATTCTTTGGAATCTTTTGCAAATATTGCGTATTGGTGCCTGAATAAATCTTATGTGAAGCGGCCTACGATTTCTCATGTTGTGAAACAACTTGAGATCGCACTTGAATTTCAAGAGATTTTTGAAGTGACAAAACAGCCAAATGGGTACAAAGAGATAATCAAGGCTGCGATACCTCCACTGATCTATCGTTCCACAGACGAACTAAGAATGCTTCTCTCCAAAGGGATCTTTCTAAACAATGGCAGAACGGTAGTTGTCTATGTCTAAAAGTTTATTAAAAATTTTAATTAATATTATGAATGGTTTTATGGAATCTACTGTATTATAGCTTAGGAAGTGCTTGGTTGGGGGATATAAATTTTAAAACAACATTAAACGCACATAATTATCAATATGGTTTCATATATGTTAGTTACATGGTCAGAAATAGTAAAATGACATTGTCAAGTTACCCCCTTAAGACATCTCTTCCCTAATAATAGGATATCTTCACTCTCCAAATATCTAGTATCCTATATGTATTCTTACTCCATTTTGTAGCAATATTACATTTACCGTAGTCCGTCGCATTTTAGTTGCAGTATTAGACAGAATTATTTCATCATAAAAATCTGTCGCTACACCCCATTTTGAAGTAGTGTTACAATATTCAAGTTGATTTCATCTTATATATCTAATGGACAGTGGTTGTCAATAAACAAAAATGGAGAACGTTGTGAAATGATATCTGCAACAGAATGTTTGATTCATTCAGCAAGTGGATCAAAAAATCGATATTCCACTGAACACGATTCAAGGTGATTACTGACTAGTCTTCTTCCTTCTACCTTCGGTTTCTAGATCTTTAAATTATTTCATTTCATTAATGTATTGGTCTTTGCATCTTCTTTCAGATTTGCTGGGGGCTGCTATCTAGCATTTGATGGGAAATTTAAAACATATGTCAAAACTCAATTCTTGCTACCACAAATCACATACACAATAAACCTTGTGTTCAAATTCATCTACGAAAGGACGGCCTTGAGCAAACCGACATATTTAGCCCTCAAATACAAATTAGAAGGGGACGCTAAACCATCAATCGCGTACTTTGCTGATGACAGAGAAGACGGATGGTTGATAGCTGAATTGTATCAGTTTACTAATGAAACCAGATCTGTTGATCTTAAAATTATTTTTGAGGCATCATATTCCTTGGCTGTAGAAGGTATCGAGTTTCGGGCCCTAGAGAAAGTAAGCAGACATATAATGGTGTATTCATTCACATTTATTGTTTCCTATTATTATATGGTATCAAACAGACCACATTGGATTAACAGAATGTAATCTTTCAATGTCGGTATGTTTTATAGGTTAAACATGAAGTGTTAGAGGATGAGAATATAGATATGCAATCAACATCTGATTCCGAAATATACTGGGAACAAAAAGTGCCAAAAAATTATGAAGAGATGATCAAGTTGTCAAAAGATCGTGTGAAATGGACTACGAAGAAGGAACTTTTCTTCATTCTTCGCAAGGGATTCCAAATCAATGATGGCAAAGAGGTATTTGACGCTAGTGGTTTATTCCGATCAAATTTGAAGCCCATTTAATCCTAGTATGTTAACTTAGGTCTCATAAGCACATGTTTATTGATTGATAGTGGTTATCTCTTTCCAAAAACGGAAAGAAATGTTATATGCTTTCAGCACGAATGGTTTTGCAAGAACGACAATGGAGTTGGGAGTCTCTACCCGAATCAAGGTTATTTCGTTATCTCCCATCATGTTTTTTTGTATGCACTTATAGTGGCGGGTCGAGGATATTTTTTTACCAGGTCACTTTTCAAATATGTATGGTGAATCAAGTCACTCTTTCTATATTACACCTAGCTAAAAACAAGTACCGAATACAAGATAACACTTGAAAAAAATTCTCTACGGTCACTTGAACCTGGACCTTTCTAAATGGGTCCGCCCATGCACGTCTATCTTCATCCCATTTGCAATATCAACCAACTTACCTGTTTAAACAAGAAGGGATGATCTTATCTAATAGCAGTGTATGCTCACAAGTCTGCCAGTATATGCAACATGCATTTCTTTTGAACACCTTAAGTTATTTTACTTCTGAAATACATCCAACCTTTTAAACAAACTTTAATCAGATCACTGAAGTGGATCACATTTTACAAGGTTAGTTACTAGACTGCACCATTTTACATATACATTACATAACATATATAACACTTATTCCAAAGACTTGTGGTGTAAAAGTGTGTCGCGTAGATCGGGCACTTGTAAAAATATCATGCACTTACATGTGATTATCCCTTTAAGTTAACAAGAATCAGTTCGTCCACAATGTCGCACATTCTCAAACTGCTAATTATGTACCATGAGGAAGGATTTATAGAATATTTCCTTATTAAAAAAATTAACATGCGGTAACACACACATGGAAAACTTGCAACTTTTTTATTATTCCTTTTGCACATGTATCACTCCAACTCTAACAAATTCTATCATATCACATTTATTTGGTTTCTCAGATTTAAAGAAGTGGCTGTCCATCCTAATAAAAGATTTAGTATTGCCTGTAAAATCAAATGCCAACTACTGTCACCAGGAACAAGATATGCAAGTTACCTTGTCTACAAATTACCAAAGAATCCCCATGAATTCGAGGCTCCTATGATCGTGAGGGGTAAATATTTCCAAGCAAATGACTCAGAATGTATACGATTTGTTTATCTACTTAGTCCTCAAACTCCGATTTTTAGACACATGGTTGATCAAAACACCCACAATCCATTGGCTAGACCCAAAATGAGAGGACTTCCACGATTGAGACACGATGGTTGGATGCAAGTTCAAGTATCAGATTTTGTAACTGGTCTTACCCACAACATGATCTCAATGCATGTTGAGTTGACAACCAGTCCCTTTTACAAGGTTATTGAAGGTCTTACTGTGCAAGGCATTGAGTTTAAACCCCTATGTATTTAGTGTTGTACTATTTTCCTGGCCTTTAGGTCCTTGTGTTCTAGCCGCCATGATCGATATTTATGGTATATATTATGTGATATGTAAACGAAAACAAACCAAACATCATGGTTGTTTCCATATCCCTATCTGATTTCAATCTTTTTTTTTTTTTGAAATTCTAACATAACAAATTCTCAATAGTTTTGTAGAAAATTAGAAGGGGGTGGGGGAATAGGTTTTCTTTGTTAAATACTTGATTTATAACACTTACACACTTGTTTGAACCCGATGAGATACTTGTAAACAATAACAATAATATATGCAAGTATGTAAAGAGTTAAGAGAAGAGGTGACAAAACCGATTTATAGAGTTTCAAGATATGTTAGCTAATCTCTCAAAGTCCTCGAGACCCCTGGATCGTCGACGAACAACATCATTGCACTTGATTCATGACGTGAAACATCAAAATATGAATAAGATAGAAAGATGTAGAAGATGAATCTCTTTATTATTGAAACAATCATCACAGATTTACAAACCGAAAGAGTATACATCATCTACAAGCTGGCTTAGATCACTAAGATCTAAACCTAGCTTTCTCTCACTAACACATAGTCTCCTTCTCTAGAATGTGCACACACTTTTGAAGGATTACAAAAGTTGCCCTAATCTAACCTATCAACATATATATATATATATATATATATATATATATATATATATATATATATATATATATATATATATATATATATATATATATATAGGCCGGTTATTATACAAATACACTAATCTTACATTATGTACGCTACAACCACAACCGTCAGGTCATCTCATTTAAACCGCGTGTTTAACTATTAAATTAATCAAATTAAAATTAATAAAAGAAACCGTCAAGGTTAAAATCGTCCAATGCGAGATCAAAACCCCTGATAATCAGCACACAATAACTCACAATCATACCGTAAACCCAAAATCAACATTGCATTCTCCTTCTCCCAAGTTCCCTACTACTCTCCGTTGCGATTTAACTAAGATTCATGAGTTTTGAGAAACGAAGCAAAGAAAACAACGACAGACCACAAGCAAAGAAAATGAATCCAGGTATCGATTGACATTTGCGATTTTATAATGGAATATACAGGGACTTAATGACATATGCGATTTTGTTTGTTTATTAACGTTTTAGACATAAACATATAGTTTTATAAGATTACGTATTGTTCATAACAACGATTTTGTTAGGGTTTATAACTGGTATGGTTATTTATTAGGTTTTGAATGATTATGCAGTTTTGTTAATGATATCTATATAGGGTTTTGTATTACAAATGCGATTTTATATGTATAGTTTTGTTTGTGGAAGGTTTTTGTCTTAGGTTAGGTTGAGCATGCGAATTGATAAAAACCTCATGCGATTTTATATGATTAGTTAGTTTAGGGTATTATGATTAAATTATAAATGCGATTTTATAATTTTTAGTCGTCTAAAGCATGCGATTTATAAAGATTGACTAGTTTTGGTAATGCTTAACTAAGACATGTGAATTGATAACTCATTCATGCGATTTTATCAACTTAATCACTTAGGATACATGATTAACTGATAAATGCGATTTAATAAAGGTTTTTGACTGATAGCATGCGATTTTGTAGAAATAGACTCTGATGATGACTTTGAAGACCCAATATCAACATTGAAAAAAGTTAACAAAAATAGAAAAAGAATGATTGTTGAAGAAAGTTTTGAGGAGGATGACTTTGTTAAGCCACTACCGAAAAAGAAGAAAGATGACAGGAAATCTAAGATACAAACAAAAAAACCTTCAAAAAAGGTGGAACCACCTAGAACAGAAACTAGAGCTTTCTTCGAATACAGCACCGAAGCAATACTCTTAAGATGTCAACCTAACTCGTATATGGATACTGTGAAATTTTTTTTCAAAAAAACAGGTTGATGAGGTGAAGAATATGGGATTTGGAGCTATTCTAGATATGAATATCAATCATATTTCAACATGTTTGGCATATTGGCTTGCAAGAAACTTTGACGAGATGTACGATACACTAAATGTAGGTAGACAACAAATAAAAATTACATCGGACACAGTTTATGAGGTATTTGGAATACCAAAAGGGCCAAAGCAAGTTGAAATAATAGTCGATAAGAGAAAAGTTAAAAAGGAGGAGAAAATTGAAAAGAGTAAAGAACCGGGAAATGCTGTCAGTGATACATTCATCAGCCAGTGGGGGGAAAACACAAGAATTACCCATGGCTTAATTGCAAATACAATGGATAATCAAAGAGATGGGGGCAGCCCATTTAGATTAAATTTCCTGGTGTACTGGATGATGTTCTTTGCGGAGATTACAAAGGCAACAACTGCAAATGATAGATGTTTGCTTGGTGTAGAGGCTGTTGAGGAAATACAGAATCTAGATTGGTGCTCATATCTACTTGACACTTTGCGTCGTACACGAGCGGGCTGGAAGAACTATAAAATACAGTTCGTGGGACCTGTTGCCTTTCTTACGGTATGCATTACTACATTTCATAACATATTTAAAAGACTAGTTTGTTTTGTTATATAATTAAATGATCTTGCAATTTATACAACTTCTATACACGCATGAGTACAACAAGAGGCTTAAACTGTTTGAGAAAGTCGTGGAGATACCAGTTATTCGTTATAACACATCTTCGGAGATTGATAAAGTCGAAGAGCATATTTCGGATAACGGACCTGTGTGGACATCAAGTGAGAGTGAAAATGAAGAAGAATATGGTCGTTCAACGGAGGAGTATACACTACGACCACCTGTTGACACCACAATGAGCTACAAAAGAAGGACTGCACGTGCAGTACAAAACGTAGAAACCGGGGAAGAGCCAAACGATAACGAGAACATTGATGATTTCATGGATTTCAGTTTTGAAATCCATGAAATGTCTCAGTTGAACCTTAAGATGGGAGTTGGAACACAGACACAGAAAATGATGGATTATTGCAACACTCCTGTTCAACTTTCACCATCGGTAATCTACGACACAACCCATGAACGAGAACGAGAGGCTTCGAAAATCAACAAAAAGGTAAGCGCAAAAAAATATTAATTTCACTTAATCCATTTATATTTAACATTTGAATTGATAGTATCTTAACTCGGAAAATATTACAGAACCTGTTGAAAAAAATGAAAGCCAAGGTCAAAAAATACATTAAAATGGTTCAAGATGTTCAAGGGATGAACAACTTAGTTTCAGAAGCAAAAACTAAGTGTTTTTGGGATCCGGAGATTATGGAGGCCTGTAAGCAATGGGATGAGACGCTTCGGAATAATCCCATTTGTGTGCCGCCTGATTCGGTTCAAGAGCATGAAACTGCACCCTCTCATGTTCATCAAGAGCCTGAAAATCCAGCTTCTGAAGTTCATCATGAAATTACTACAAACAAAGAAGGTAGACAGAATGAAGAAGCTTAAAAAGTAATATCCAATGTTTTGGTACAAATAGCATCAGAAGGTAAAACATGCGATTTCAAAATTAACACATGCGAAATTATGTAAAAAATCACTATTTCTTATACACATGCAATACCTAAAAAAACATATGCGATTTCTGCCAAACACTTCACATTTGATTTCGCATGCAATGTCATGTATACCATGCGATTTTTATTTTGATGTATTAAAATTCAATAATTTGTATCTATAGGGGTACTGCAGCCAGATGATGAAGGATTGACAAATAAAGATGATGGAGGAGGACAGACACCCTTATCGCAAACATTCAAACTGTCGAAACAGGTGTATACGCTTACAAACCACCTGCCAAAGGTAAAAAACCAGTTTATATTAGAAAAAAAAAGAACAAAATCTTATATTTCTTAACTTACTCTGGCCTGCAGAAAGTGGTGAAAACGAAACTGTTATCGAAGAAACAGTGAACTTGGCAGAATCTACACAAAATATTCAAGAACAATTTCAAGAAAAAGAGCCAGAAGTGGAAGCAGTTTCTTTAGGAGAAACTACACAAAAAGACCCTCAACAAACCGATTCGGGTATCGAAGTTGAGAAGGAACCGGAAGTTGAATGCCCTTAGGTAACGGCTGAGAAAAAGTAGTCTGTTGAGATGCTTTTGAGCCTGGGACCCAGAATGGAAGAAAATAAGGGAAAAAAACAGCTAGGGGGAGAAAAAACTCAAAGCCAAAGCAAGTTCCAAAACAAGTTCTACCAAAGGGGTTAAATGAACTCCTTTATAAGACAATAGAAGCAGCCAAAATTCAAGCTGAGAAAAGATGTGCAGAGCTTGGAGACGCATTTTGTTCCCCTTACTGCAACAGAGTGGTAAACATGCACGAAGCACTCTTGAATCAAGAATTGAGTGTGACCCGATATACATTTGCTACATTTGCAGACATAGAGTAAGTAAAAATGGTTATATCAACTAACAAACATCTATATATATACACACAAAATATTAATTATTTACTTTTTTCCTGGCAGAGATGAACTTTACCGATCAAAAACTGGGGTTTACACATTGAAAGGTATCTTTGAAAGCTTCTACAGGGGTCAGTACGTAGCATCAAACGAAATAGATGCATTTGTGGATGTTCTAAACCTTGAAGAGAAAAAGAGGGATAGAAAATCATCACCATACAGACTCTTCTTGTTTAGCACAATGATGGTATGTTTTCATAAACATTTTGGCATTTGAAATTAAAACAGAAAATGCATATTCAATGATTTCGCATACTAATTATAGTTAAATTGCATTAGAATAGTAGATAGTTTTCCTGTGAAAACAAAAACAACATTTCTCATACTGTTGTAATTTCGCATATGGTATACATACTATTCGCATGTGAAAATTTTCACACATTATTTTGCATGAACTAATTTCCATTGTTTAGATACCTTTTAATACATTACTTAACTTTGATTCTAATTACATAACATACAGCCAAATATCTTTTACGACGAGAAGAAATACACAGACGACAGACGTCTAAACATATTTGCCTCAAATTTTGAAGACATCATACTAAAATATGAGGTAAAAAAACTTGATTTGGTTAACCTGATGTTTATTCCGGTACTTCAAGGTAACCACTTGTATGTCTTGTGCTTCCACTTGAAAACCGGCAAAATTGAGCTGATTAACAATTCAACAGCTGAACAAGAGTTTGAGGAAAGATACAAGGGGCTTCCAGACACACTGGTAATACAAAAACTTATTCATATACATGTTATATATTATGTAAAAGCTACTAACACAATGTTGCTATGTTACAGAGAAGGGTATTGGTTTTATACCTACGAAAGGCTTTAAAACCAACACCGGCTATAGAAGAACTTGCAACCTCAGTGATAGAAAGAAAAGAGATGGATTGGAGGACGAAGAATAACGGCGTAGACTGTGGAGTGTTTACGATGCGTCACATGGAAACATACAAAGGAGAGAAAACACCATGGGTGACTGGGTTTGTGAAAGAAGATGAAGTAAACAACAGACAGAATTCACAACTTCATCTCCTAAGGCACATATATCTAAGTAAAATCATTCTATCCGAACACAATATGCATCGTGCACTAATAATTAAAAAGGCAAATGCTTTCGATAAAAGGCCAGACAAAGAAAGGTATATGAAAGATTTGGAGAACATAATCCCAGCTAGGATGAGTGCATATTTTGGAAAGGACTAGTAAACTTGTTTGATGTCGGTTTTATGTTGAATATTTAGACTTGTTATATAACATTAATGTTTTTAATTTCGCATATATTATGTATAAAATCGCAAGTTTGACGTTGAATTGCTTAAAATTTGCAACATAGGGGAATATACACATGCGAAATCAAAAATCCATTCCATAACACAACATACGAATTTATTGAAACATGCAAAACTTGGATGTTTTATTAAAACAAAGCACTAAAAGAAACAAAGTTCATTCAAAAGATGAAAGAAACTCCATTTTCATCTTCATCGAGCATCTTAAGCTAGTTATTGCATCTGCCAACTCTTTCAACTGCTTCTCATCCCACTCACCCAGATCAACCATGAACATAACAGCAATTTCTTGAAGACTACTCACTTGCATCTGAGATAGCAAGTTCAGAATTTCTTGTCTTCTCTTCATGTTTTCTGTTACACGAGAAATGTTGGTCTCCAACATCTCTTGACATGATCGATCCTCTTTGAATCATTTTCCTCAAAGCCTGCTTGATACTTGATTCAGAAGAAGAGGATGTTGGTAGGTCTGCCATTTGTAATAGGATGTTTGAAATACTGATAAAAAGATAAACTATATAATAAAAGAAAAATTATTGATATGAATTATTGAAATCAATTATTGAACTGAACTATTTGATTTCAATTATTGAACTGAATTATGAAACACACTGTGCGAAAATAAATATAATTACTTTTAAAGCGTGCGAAATATAGAGCTATATATGTTAAATACTTTCTAGTTTGCGAAATATCCAACTTAAACATGCGAAATTAAATATTAAACTTCATTGTGTGCAAAATGTCCAACTTAAACATGCGAAATTATTCATATGATCCAATCTTAACTACCTGGGCTATGTTAAAAACACCACATGCGATATATCAAACGACACATGCGATATGATAAACTCAACAAATAAAACTAGAAACAACTTATCTTCAACCTCATTACAATCTAAAAAAATGAAAAAGGCTTCAAATCAAATAAAACCCAAAACTCAACCGTAACCCTATGATGAAAAACCAAAAACAAACATCCTAAATGACGAATCCAGCATTTTCGGAAATCGCCAATCTGTGTTCGGTCAGGAATCAATCAAAAAAACCTACAAATCGAATTGATATGAACAATAATTAGATAGACGGTTATGAAACGAACTCGAAATCTGCTTCCTAGTTGACGGAATTCCCTGATTAGCCCTCAGATGTTTGAATAGAATGTTACCCTTATTTAATTAAATTGAATCAGGACACGTGTATGGCTGTGGGCAGCACGTACATAATGTACGATAAGGGGATTTGTATCCTACACTTCTTTCAACCAAAATTCACACTTGGAGAATTTGGTGTAAAGTTGTTCAGTACGCAAAAGCTGAAGGATAAGACACAAATGTCGCTTGTGCTCTTCTTGTGTCTTGGAATAGATAAGGATATCGTCCATTTAGACGATCACGAAACGGTCGAGATAAGGTTTGGACACACGGTTCATCAAGTCCATGAAGACCGTAGGTGCGTTGGTCAAACCAAAGGGCATGACTACGAACTCGTAATGACCATAACGTGTACGGAACGTGGTTTTGGGTATATCTTCTTCGAGGACTCGAAGTTGATGAGTACCAGAATGGAGATCAATCTTGGAAAAGCAAGTCGCAACTTGTAACTGATCAAAGAGATCGTCGATGCGAGGAAGAGGATATCGGTTTTTTACTGTAAGCTTGTTGAGCTCATGATAGTCAATGCACATCCGAAAAGATCCATCTTTCTTTTTTACGAACAAAATGAGAGCGCCCTAAGGAGAAGTACTAGGGGCGTATAAAGCCTTTATCAAGAAGTTCCTGAAGTTGGCTAGATAGCTCTTGCATTTTCGAGGGTGCTAGACAATAGGGAGACTTAGCGCCAGACACTAAATCGGTACGAAAGTCGACATAACGAGGAGGAGGAGGACCAGGTAGATCCTCAGGAAAGACATCGGGAAAATCACAAACAACAGGAACATCACTCACGCTTGGACCCTTATCTTTCTTTTCCACAACGTGGGCAAGAAAGAAGAAAGAATACTTGCGCAAGTACTTGTTCGCTTGAGTACATGACATAAGCTTGAGACCTGTAAAAGGTTTCTTGCCTTAGATATGTAGAGAATCACCATTAGGAAAGGAAGACGAATGAATTTATCAGAACAAACGACTTCAGGACGAACTCGCCTAAGCCAATCCATTCCTACTATGATATTGAAGCTACCCAATTGCATGGGTATGAGGACAATCGAAAACGTATGATCGTTAATATTCAAACAAACACTTAGAAAGAACAGAATCGACAGTGACGGACTTACCATTAGCGAAGGCAACCACGAATGATTTAGGCAACTTAGATTGTCTACACTTTGACAAAGGTTCGAATTCAACGGACACAAAACTTTTATCTGTGCCAGTATCAAATAAACACGAAGCATAGACATTGTTAACGAGAAATGTACCATTGAGGACGTCGTTGGCGTTCTGAGCCTGTGCTGCAGTGATGACGAAAGCTCGTCCATGCGCTTGTTGAGGCTGTTGTTGTTATTGTTGCATTTGTTGGTGCATACGTCCGTCGACTTCGTCTTGTATCGAGTCTTGTATTATACTAGATAAATCAGGGCACGAAAAACGAGGAAATGAGTTTATAGGTAATTCCGCTTGAAATGACACTGTGTCATTTCAAACAAAATCAGTTTGATAATTCCGCTTGAAGAGTGTCAGTTCAAACGAAATCAGGAATGTTAATTCCGTTTGATTGATTTCGTGCGGAATTAGATTCCATTTGAGTCTGTTTCAAATGAAATTAGGCAGCCTATAAATACCCTTAGTGTCTTGTCATTTGTATTTATTCTGATTCCGGTAGTGAAGCTCTGTCGAAGTGTCTACAGCATTGTAATCGATCTAATATCAATCAAAAGACAGTTTAAAGTGATTTTTCGTGTAATTCAGCTAAAACAACACTGATACACTTGTTTCCGCCTCTTGTATTGGTGAAGATCTCTTCTGATCGACTCGTTTGGGTCATAAAACGATCCTTCAAGTGGTATCAGAGCTCAGGAGGAAGAGTTCTAACCATTTCAGCTGCAAATTCTGTTTTCTACACCTTCTTTTCACAATTAAACAAAATTTCACGGTTAAAATGGCTTGATTTTCAAATATGTTGTGCGCAACAGTGTTTTAACAAACCCTAGAAAGAATCAGATTGTAATTCAAAGTAAAACATGATCAATTGTTGAAAAAACTATCCGAAAGTTTAATTCCATTTGAACGATTGATATAATTTCGCTTGAGCAGTGTATCATTTCACACGGAATTAGTTATTCCGTTTGAATTTGCACCTAATTTCGCTTGAGATTGTAATTCCGCTTGATAGTTTCAAACGAAATAAGTGATTTCGTTTCAAGTTGTGATTTCGTTTGAACAGTTCATACGAAATTAGGGATTCCGTTTGAAGTTGGTATTTCACTTGAAGTAGGTATTCCGTTTGAATTGAAAAGTGTGATTTCGCTTTAGAAGGTGATTCCGTTTGGGACTGTGATTCCGTTTGATAGGGCTATTTCGTTTGAAACTGACAGTTTGTGAATTTTTGAAAACTAAATCATGGAGAACGAGTTTTATAACGCCTTTGCTAGTCCGATGACTATAGCTAAGAGTACAATGCTTGAAAATGAAACAGGGACAACCCAAAAACCGCCGAAGCTTATGAGTATCGAGGAATATAGTGGATGGGTTGAACGTTTTGAAACTTGGGTTCAAGCATATCACTTAGATGCGTGGGAACACACTGAATCTCAATATACTAGACCAGTCGGAAATGGTGGAGTGAAAATTGATATTAGAGATTTAGGGGCTGATGAGAAAAAGAAATATAAAGATGAGAAAATGATGGTTAGTTTGTTGCAGCAAGAGATTAAAGAAGACATTCTAATTCTACTTCAGCACAATGGAAGTGCACATTCGATATGGACAGAATTAGAAGCAAAATTTCTTGGTAGTGATGAAATGATCAAGAACAAAAAGTCGCTTATGAAGAAAGAATTTGATCTTTTCCGTGGATTGAGAACTGAAAATACAAAACAGATCATTGAAAGATATTGCAATTTGTTGAAGAATATGAGCAGATTACACATCAGAAAAGATAATGATGAACTGATTGAAAAGTTGGCTGATGCATTGCCACACGACACTTGGGGCACGTATCTTATGATGTTGAAAAATAAACAAGGTTTTGATAAGCTAACATTGAGTGAGTTTATTAAATAACTGGAAGCTCAAGAGATGGAACAAAGAAAGATAGCAAGAATGAAGAACTATGATGGAGAACAAGACATTGGGTTGTATTACAAAAGTGGTGTTAATGAGAAGACCAATATGTCACCAAAGATTGAAACTGCTTTCAATGCAAAAAGTTCTTCTGAAAGTTCATCTCAAGGATCAAGTAGCAAATTGGGATTTTCGTCATATCCATCGTTTGATCCGAATTTTTCAACAACAAAGAGTGGGAAAGTTCTTCAATGCAACATTGCATTAAATCTGGAAAATGATCAAAACTATTCAGAGGAAGTTGCTAAAAGTCATATGTCTTTGTTAGTAACTGTGCTTGAATCTTATAGAAGTTTGGTTGCAGGGAGGATCGGGAATCCAATGCTTATAAAAGAGGATTACGATCAAGTTGATGCTGAGGAGATGGAGTTGATGGATATAAAGTGGTGTTTGGCAAGCGTGTTGAGAAGAGCCGAAAAGTTTAAACAAATTACGGGAAGAGATGATTTCCGTGATGCGAATGTTTCTACTTTAGGTTTTGATAAATCTAAAGTCACTTGTTTTCGTTGCAGGGAAATGGGGCATTTCAAAAGCGAGTGCACAAATTGCGAAGCAAGCGGAGCTCAAAATCCTTTCGGAAACAACGACTACTATCGAAAGGCGATTTATCATCAAGTTGCTCAACAGCCGTATCATCAAGAACAGCCACAAACTGCACATGCTAGGAAGGTGATTGAAGATTCAAAGAAAGCATGTCTTGTCAATCAAAATGATGGAAGTTCATCAAAAGATTTTAGTTGGGATAAATATATTCCAGCTGATAATAAAGCATGTCTGATAAACCAAGATGATGAAAGATTACCAGAAGGATTTAGCTGAGAAAACTTTAGCTGGGATAATTATTGTCCAAACAAAGAGATCTTAAAAACTAAAGCTTTTGTTGCTCAGATTGTTAAAGATGATGGTGATAATTACATGGTTGATGATTATTAAGCAGAAAAAATGAGAAAATATTTAGCAAGGCAAAGTAAAAAGGCTGAAGAAGAAATTTGTGTGGCAAAGAAGCAGGACAAAGAAATTCCAGTGTTTGAAGTTAAAAAGGAAGTTGTTGCAGAAAAAAGTAACTGAGAGCTGTGAAAATTGTGAGACTATGAAGAAGCAAAACAGTGAATTGATTCATAATTTGAACAGGATGAAAGAGTCATATGATGTCCTGAACAAATCCATGAATCAATACAACGAGTCGAGCAGTGAACAAGCTTTAGCAATGAAAACACTCAAAGGAGCGTACATGAGACAGCTTGATGATGTCAATTATTTCATTGGGAAATGTGTTGAGCTTGAATTGAAGTTAGAAACACAGAGAATTGAAACCGAGAGAGTTAACAGGTTATTAAAAAGCTACTCATGTTCTACTTTTGTGGTTGACAGGATTTACCCCATAGTGGAAGGATTGAAGACGTTTGAAGAAGAGAAGACTTCAGAAGAAAAGAAGTCTGAAACAAAAGAAGATGATGAAGTGAGGATTTCTGGTAAGAAACCAAGTGTTGTCTATAACAAATGTCCACCTCCGGTAAAAAAAATGGATATTCTCCTCGAATTCCAAATTCAGAAAGAGTCAAAAAGGCAACAAACTTACAGTGGGAGTCTGAGTCGTCAGATAACTTGCCAGAAAATATTGATGTCACGTTCACGTCGTCTGACACTGATCATGAGTCCGAGTTAATAAAGAAAGTGGTCGATCAGGTGTTAGATAAGGATGAAACGGAAGAGTCCAAATCAGAGTCAAAGTCTGAGTCCGACACGTCAAAGTCAACAGTCAAAAAGGACAAACGGGTTTATAATAAAGAATTTTTGTTATCAAAATCTAATTTGAATGACGAACCGATCAAAGTGGCATATACTTTGAAAGATTCTGACAAATTATATTCTGATGAGATATTTTCAATAAGAGGTGTTAAAAATGAAATGATCAAAAAGGTTTTTAAACTAACAGAAATTAATATTTCTGAAATAAAAGATATAAATTTTTCTGAAAAACCTAATCTTTACACCTCAAGAGTTCAACAACGTTTAAACAAGAAAAAAGGTTATAGTTTTGGTACAGGTTATCGAAAGAAACCAAACCATAACGGTAATTACAAAAAGAATGGCATAGGTTTTATTTCACCAAAAAATCATAAAAATGAGAAAAATTATAAACCAAAAAATGTTTTTATCTCAGGTAAAACGACTGAAGAAGAGAAGGAACAGGTGTTCAGGAACCAGACGAATAAAGAACTCCTTGCCAAAAAGCAAGAAAAAATGAAGAAAAGTGTTGCTCAAAAGAAGATAGAGACGAGAACCTGTTTTCAATGTAAAACAGTTGGTCACATTGCCAGAAATTGTCCAAAGACAATTCAAACAAAACAGGGAGTCTCGGGTAAACTGAAAGAAAAGATTGTTGAGAAAACCGAACCACCAACGAACAGATTTAAAGTTTTTGAAAATTCAACTTTTGAGGTTGGTGAATATTCGAAAAATGTTTACAAAATGAAGGAGAAACTTAACAATCAAAAATGGGTTGTTAAGAATTCAAGTGAAAGTTCTGGTGATGAATCTGATTCCATAAAATCAGAGGAGCCAAAAATTGTGGTGAATGAAGAGAAATCAGTTCCGCCTTTGGATGATGAAAATTTTCCACCATTGCGGGCTGAAAATTTGAAATCTAAAATTGGTAAAGTTGAAATTTCAAATCAATTTTTTCCTGAAAAGAAAAACTTTGATATTGAACAAGCTTTTAACCCCACAGTTCAAAATATTTTTGGAAAAATGATTGATGGAAAGGTTAATGGGGTTAAAGAATTCTATGAGAAGAAGATGGCAGGTAAGCAACCGAGTGTTGGTAACTCGGAATCTCCCAAGGTCTGTTAGGCTTGGGAGAAAATCTCTAACTGAAAAAAAACTGACTTGCCGGAGCTCCCAAGTTGGTAATCGCGGAGCATGAATCGGTATTTTTCTTGAAATATTGTTTTTGAAGAGGTATGACTTGCCGGAACTCCAGGTTGGTAATTGTGGAGTAGGAATCGGCATTTTGAAATTTCAACCTACAAATGGTAATGGTTGATAAGCAAACTTACATGTGGTTGAAAAAAAAGGATTGTGATCTTACAAGTGGTTAATCAAGGTCATTAGGTTGAACTTGATTGGACTATTCCTACAAATGGTATTTTGAATAACAATGTGATGAACCCCTAACCTACAAGTGGTTTATGAAATCAACAAAACTAATTTTCCGGGAAAACCATTTGATTAAAACAAACTTAAGTGTTTTGAAATCATAATGGGAAAATAGTTTGTTGTAAGGGGTAGTTCTGATTGTTTATGCCAAGTGGATGGAGATTTGAAGCGATTCGGTATTAGTTGTCACTTTATCTGTACAGTTTGTTTTCAAATTTCCTTTAAATGATTTTGAATTTTAGGGGGAGTAAGTATTTTTAGAAAAATCCAAAAACATTTGAAAATTTGAAAAAGCCAAAAACATGATAAAAGATAAAATGAGTTGTGGTGTATAAAAGAGGAAATGATAGTACATCAGTGGACGATCACAGCATGCTAAAGAAATGGAAAGTCAAAAATGTGATAAACGGTCTCATTGATGATGTGCCAGTAGGTTTTTGCACATTTAGTAGATTGTGACGAGATATAAACCTAAATTTCAAACTTGCTTATATCGTGGGGAACATCTCTCGGATATATGGGTAACCCCCGAAATCTTGTTTGAAAGGTCCCTCTTTCTGAGATACTAGGTCTTTATGCTCAGTGATATCTGGGGTATTATCCCGGGACTTCTGATTTTGCGGAAGCAATGGCCTAGTCCCTGTATAATACTTTACGCTTGCTTGAAATATAGCTCACCCTCAGCATAAAAAATGATGAAACATTGAAAAACGCTAATCATGTGCTGTTGAAGAAAAGATCCTCTAAAGGGGACACACCAAAAGTCGAAGCCGTCATCTCTCTGCTGAACGGAAGTTCTGACCTGAGCTCTCACGGCCCTCGCAATTTAACCCTTTACAGATATCATCTGTGGTATACTCACCTGTAAGATTGAATATTGGGATCTGGATACGAGAGTATATTCTGAGGTGGGACACGCGAATAAGTTTAAGTGCTTAAGACATTAATCTCGTATCTCGAAACAGTTGAACTTTGTGTGAAAATTTAAGTGGATTAGTATACTGACAATCTAAGTGAATCTTTTAGAACTTAAAATGTTTAAAGCTTAACGATGTTGGTGATTTGTCTCAAAAACTGATATGATCCTCTTACACAAATTCACAAAAATATTGCATGTAAATATTTCTTTACTGCATTTCGTTTATTAAAAAATCCAAAAAAAAATTAGTGTGTTTTAGTATAAATTTTGAAAAATTCAAAAAGATTTTAGACAACTGATGTTGGAGAGCTGATTTTCAAAATTCCAAGTGCTAAATATGATGAACAGGTTTGGGAGAGTGTTGAATATGTTTTTTTTTAAATGAAGAATGTGTTTACTAGTGATCCTCAGAAGCTTTTAATTGATAAATCATTCTGGAAAAATACCTGCAAGTGATATAATTTTATCAAATATCTTAAATTTGTGAAACTTATTGTTGGGTAGAGATTGTGCAGGATAGCCAGGTTTCGATCCAGAGCAGGATGTAAGCCAGGTCAAGATCTTAGAACCTGAATCAAGAATTCCATACTACGATCCCAGTTTAGCGAAAGAGGGAGTCTGAGGACATCAAGAGGGAGTCTGAAGATAGTAGAGCCAGATTCAGATCCTAAAGATCAAGAGAAACAGGAAGAGATTGATTGAAGATGCTTACAATGGAGAATCTTTGGAAAGTTTGAGCAGACTGATAAAGGCTGAAGGTTTGACAACCGAAGACTCGACACTGAAGACTCGTCAACATCCGAGGGGGAGTCTGTTGGTGCATACGTCTATCGACTTCGTCTTGTATCGAGTCTTGTATTATACTAGATAAATCAGGGCACGAAAAACGAGGAAATGAGTTTATAGGTAATTTCGCTTGAAATGACAGTAATTCCGCTTGAAGAGTGTCAGTTCAAATGAAATCAGGAATGTTAATTCCGTTTAAGTGATTTCGTGCGGAATTAGGTTCCGTTTGAGTCTGTTTCAGACGAAATTAGGCAGCCTATAAATACCCTTAGTGTCTTGTCATTTGTATCGATTCTGATTCCGGTAGCGAAGCTCTGCCGAAGTGTCTACAGCATTATAATCGATCTAATATCAATCAAAAGACAGTTTAAAGTGATTTTTCATGTAATTCAGCTGAAACCACACCAATACACTTGTTTCCGCCTCTTGTATTGGTGAAGATCTCTTCTGATCGACTCGTTTGGGTCACAAAACGATCCTTCAGCATTGCTGGCAGACATTGGAGAGATGATTAGGATCGCCATACTTGAAACATGCTGAGCCCGTGTTGGCTTGAGGTTGAGGTTGGTTTTGGGTAAGGGTTTAGTTCACAGCAACAGTTTGGTGTTGGTTGACTAAAGGCTTTGGGCTACTGTGACATTGGTTGGCAAAATGCCCAAACCTATTGTAGTTCGCGCATAGGTGATGTCGGGTTAAAAAAAGTTGTGTTTTATACTAGTTCACGTCGAGTTTTAGTGTATTAAATATGTTAAGCCCTTATTGTTTATATATTTATTGTGTATGGGTGATTTTGTGCGTAACAGGTGTTAAACGAAGTTAAACGAGTTGAAAAATATGGTTCGACAAGTAAATGCCGGAAAGGAAAGCAGAAACTGGTCAACGTGATGACCCCCGCGGCACGCGGGGCTGGTCTGGGAATCGTCTGCGTATCGCCTGAGTTGTCAAGAGAACATTGGTCCATTAAATGGAAGTCGGTCAAGATCGAAACATCAGTCTCATGTCCACTATTTTTAACCAAACCAACCTCCTGTCCACTATCACCTGCATAAACCCACTTCCAAGAACCACCATTTATGGCATCAGAGGAACCCCTTTTGGCTCCAGCCACCATAATCTTGATTGCACCAGCATGAACAACCACCGCTCTTTCTGGTGAGAATTATAATGATCTAAATTATTACCTATTATCCGATAACAATAGTGGTACCATAAACTATCAAATTTTTTTTGTCAAGGCCAGTCTCACCGGGAACAGAGATGAGGTGGTCCTGCAAAGTTAGGTTAAAGTTATCGGGAACAGAGAACACGTCGGAGACTCCGATCTGGACGAGGCGGCGAGCGAGGTGGCGGCCAAGTGTGGCCTCGCCGGAGTTCAAGGGGACGGCCGACTTCGTTGTAGCTGTTGTTGGTGCCGGATTTCTTTTTCCGGTGGAATAAGTTCTTCAGTCATGAATGTGATGGTTGAAAGATGAATTTGTGAAAGATGAATTTGATGAATTTGAACAATTGAAAGGATTTGGGGATCAGATCTAGATCTAGATCTAGATCTAGATCTAGATCTAGATCTAGATCTGGGAATATATAAGAGAGAGAGAGAGAGAGAGAGTGAGAGAAATCTACAAATAATTTATTTTTTTATTTTTTTAACTATAAGGGTATTTTGGTTATTTAACAATACTTAACCAAAAAATTCTAACAGTGTTAGAAATTTGGACTCAAATGGTTAAAGAAAATGCTTATAGGGACTCAGGTCGTTAAACTTTTTGCTTTTGGACTCAAGTGGTTAAAACTAATAAAACACAGGGACTCAAAAAGTAATTTACCCAATTATCTAATTAATATTTTCAATGTAATTTCAGTAGGCCCGCCATATTTTGATAGGTTTGTAACAACGAGCAGTCGGAAGTAACATGGTGATAGACGCCATTGTCTAACATCCATAGTGGTGTTGGTGAAGTTATTCGAGCCAATGAGGTGTTGCTCATCGAGTTTTCTAATGAAGTCATGGAGATGGCAATGTTGTTTTCTGTAAGAAAACGTGCCAACTTCCTTCAATCTTACCATGTTGAGGATTGTTGTGTTGAAATATTTGGTTGAAAAAGTCTAGGGATCACTCTCTATCATTTCCAAAAATAAACAAGTGCCAACCTTACAAATCAAGATCGGTAATTTTGCCAGTCAAAACTGATTTCTAACAAAAAACTAATGGACAACCATTCTTTTTATTGTCCTTGTATTGTATTTCATTTTCTAGAAAAAAAATGTTTTAGGCTACAAATTTTGTACGTGATCTCTTGATGAATATACAAGAAAATACAACACCATCAACACTCTTCCTTTGTCATTCCTCTGATTATCATGTTTTTCATGTATCAGAGCAGTATTTATGATCCTTTGCTAATCATCTACAAGAATAAAAAAGCCATGTGAACAGAAGACAATAGCCTAGCCATTCAAATTGCCAATCTCCTGAAAAGTGGCATTCAAACTTAAACCCAAAATCCCAAACCAAATCCTTCTGATTGCCTGAAAATCAGTCTAAACCTCACAAGCCAAAACTACCCTCTATGGGCTCAGATGATACGAGTTGCCATAGGGGGGAAATTGAAAACCTTTTTAAATCATCTTACCAAAAAACCACCGGAACATATGATCAATGGGTACAAGAAGATCTTGTTATCTTCTTGTGGCTTATTCAAAATATCGAATTGGCTCTTGCTAGTAACTTAACGGAGTTCCCAACAGCAAAAAAAACTACGGGATGCTCTTGCAGTTACATATGGTAGCGGCAAAGATAAATTGCAAACTTCGATCTCCACATCAAAGCAAATGAGTTCAAACAAAATGGTGTACCTGTAGAAGAATTCTGGATTGTGATGCAGGGCATCTGGGGAGAAATTGAACGAAGAGACCCGAATCCAATGACATCTTCTACTGACATCGCCACTTATAACAAAATCAGGTCAGAACATAAATTATTTCAATTTCTTAATGCACTTGATCGGAAGTATGACTCCATTAAAAAGGAGATACTCTGATGGGACCAACTATCGTTGGCTGAAGCTGCTTATGCAGCTGTCCGAAAGGAGACCGCCCATCAAAACATTCTCGGAACCATACAACAAGGGTGGCATCCAGTTTGACTACCACCGGCGATACCTATGGGTTATGGCTCATCTCAAAGGGTGACCAGTCAGACCAGAAGTTTAACCCACCATCATCCCGGGTTGATAAAACCAAGTTGAAGTGCCTTCATTGTGGCATGATGAAGCATATGAAAAAACAATGCTTTAAACTCGTGGGATACCCTGAATGGTGGGCTGATGGACACAAAAAGGGAAAAGACGGCAAAGCGGCAGCATCCATGGGCAGTCAAGAAACCACCAGAAACGGCGGTGGCGACCATGACGACATCAACCATCGAAAAATCACCAAAAATGAAGATGGGGGTTTTAGGTGTTTTGCTACTGTGAAAGAAAAAAACAGATGGAGAAGGTGCATGTATTGGGATTGGGACTTTCAACCCAAGCCCACCAATTTCTAAATCCTTGTGATTCTAATAATTCCATTTTAAACCCCAAATTCTTTAGTCCTAAAATTCTGGATTTATTAAAAGATCCACAAGTTTCAACAATGACAGAAAAGGACCCTCAAGTTTCTGATGTGGTAAAAGAAGAAACTCAAAATTTGGTTACCATTGGAGAAGTTAACATGGCAACAGAAGGTGAAAAAAGAATGATTTATGGATTTTTGATTGTGGGTCTACTTACACTATGACCTTTGAAATCTCGGACATATGTTCAAAGTCAAAACTCATATACCGCAAATGGGGAAGTTATCCAAGTAAAAGGGGGTAGAACTATTGAATTTTCACCAACCATGAAATTATCAAATTGCCTCTATGTTCCACCTCTTTCTCACAAATTGTTATCAATCAGTAGTCATGTTACAAAAGAACTAAATTGTGTTGTTCTAATGCATCCTACCTTTGGTATCTCACAGGACGTTAGGACGGGAATGATCATTGGGCGTGGTACTGAGCGCCAAGGGCTATACTACGTGGATGAAGTGACTCAACAAGGTACTGTGATGCTGGCCCATGGAACTACAGATAGAGAGGCCTAGTTATGGCACCGATGATTGGGGCACCCATCCACTGGTTACTTTTGCTGTTTATTTCCTAAATTATTTCTGTCAAATAAAGTTTTGAGTTGTGAGACATGTGTCTTGGCCAATAGTCATAGACATACTTTTAAACCGAATAATACCAAGGTTGAGTAACTGAAAAATGATTAACCGAAACCTGAATAAACAAAAACTGAGTTAACTGAAAACTGATTAACCGAAACCTGAATTAACCAAAAACAGTTATCGATTTTTGTATCCTTATTTAACCAAATTAAATTAATTGAACTGGACCATTCATATTTTCATATATTTCTAGCGTTTATACCTTCAGTTCAAGTCTTTCATATTTATACCCCCATTTTATGTATTTATACCTCCATTTCATGTACCTATACATCAATTTCTTGTATTTATGCCTAAATTTCATGTATTTCTAATCAAAAGTTTTAGCCCAAGTTTGGTTTTGACGATTAACCGAAATTAAATGAATTAAACCAAAAACTGTCCATCTATGTGAATAAACCAAACCAATTAACTGAAAACGGATTGGTTAATAACATTGACTAATCGATAACCTTGATTTCGGTTGAGGATAATAATCAAAACCAACCGAACAATGCACATCATGACAATGTATGTGTTTCCCGTCGCATCGCGCACGCACTTGTCAGTTATTACCAAAACCGGTTATCGGTGAGTAATAACTAAATCGTTAACCTAAACCAAACCGAAAATAGACGAAACCGAACAAAAATCAAACAAAAACTGAATTAACTGAAAACCGAATTAACCAAAAATTAGTTATCAATTTTTTTGTACTCTCGTTTAACCAAAATTAGCTTAACCAAACCGAATCACTCATATTTTCATATATTTCTAGCTTTTATACGTTCAATTCATATGTTTCGTATTTTATATCTCAATTTCATATATTTATACTTTCATTTCATGTATTTATACCTCAATTTCATATATCTCTATGCAAAAGTTTTAGCCCAAGTTTGGTTTTGCTATTAACTGAAATTAAATGAATCAAACTGAAAACTATCAATCTAACCGAATAAACTGAAGTGATTAACCGAAAACTAATTGGTTAATAAAATAGACTAACAGATGACTTTGGTTTCAGCTTCGATTAAGGACATTAACTGAACCGACTGAACCATGTACAACACAGTGAAATAGATTACCCGATTACTTCGCTTTTGATGTATATTTATCACAATAATGCTACAATAAATATTTTATGAATAAGAAAACTACTAAAAACGAGTATCGCAATGCGATGTGTCGCTCCTGCCGCATCGCGCGGGCTTCCTTCTAGTATATATATATATATATAGTAGGAGTTGGGTAGAAAGTATATTTTTCCTAGAAAGTCTAGGAAGCAATGAGAATTGGACATGTGGCATTGAGTTATTTTAACTAGAAGGGCAATTATGTAATGTCACATTTTAATTTTATTTTTGGAATTTATATTTCATTAACTAACATTGCATGATCTCGAAGGTAACTGATTATGTCCATGATTTTCGGAATTTTGCTTGTGTTTCGAATCCAAATCTCGAGCCCCGCTTGCGGTCTGCTCATATAATGTAATATATGTGTGGGCGCTCGGGGGGGGGGGGCAAAAGCAAAAGTGCACTAATTTTTAACGTTATTTTACTAATTTCGTGAAAATAACGTTAAAAAGAGGGGATCGTTAATCAGGCATCATGTGGTGGTGTTGATAGCCGAAAGACAAGGGGGTACATGCACCAATTGGCGTTTGTCTCAATTGCTGAGTGTTATGTGCCTTATGTCCAAGGCTTGATGCAAAACCACAATCGAGCCGGGGGTCTCATTGGAAGCAGCCTCTCTATTTCTACGGGGTAGAGGTAAGGCTGTCTACATCCCACCCTCCTCAGACCCTACCTTAGCTTTGCTATAGGTGGGATATACTGAGTACGATGATGATGATGATTTCGAATCCAAATCTCATTCAAATCATATGTATATATAATTCTTTCTATCGTTTTCTTCTTCACCGGCAATATTCGTATTCAATAAATTTTTCAGAGAGAAAAATCATGGCTTTAAACACACTTGTTGATTGTGGAGATGGTTATTAACATAAAACTACAAAACCATCAGCTTGTTCTTGGTGATGTGTTTTAACAGCAAGCAGATTCATACAGTTGTGTTTTAGCATTCAGATTCATACAGTTGTGTTTTAGCATTCATGTTGGTAATGCTGGAGGATTTCTTGACGCCGTGTTTTATTATTTAGATTCATACAGTTGTGTTTTAACAGCAAGCAGATTCATACAGTTGTGTTTTAGCATTCAGATTCATAGAGTTGTGTTTTAACAGCAAGCAGATTCATACAGTTGTATTTTAGCATTCAGATTCATACAGTTGTGTTTTAACAGCAAGCAGATTCATACGCTGTGTTTTACCATCCATGCTGGTAATGCTGGAGGATTTCTTGACGTTGTGTTTTAACAGCAAGCAGATTAATACGATGTGTTTCTTCATGAAGGATAGAAGGAAGAGAGAGAGAGAGAGAGAGAGAGAGAAAATCGCAAGAAATGTGGGGTGTTTATGGAATGACAATTATTTCCATATTTAAAATAAGCTAAATGACACATCTACCCCTGATTAATTAAATAATCCTATTTTTAAGAAACACATATTACCAAAATGCCACCAAGATGATCTCAACCATTAAACACACCCACTGGATGGCCCAGATCGCTTCCTAGACTTTCTAGGAAAAACATACTTTCCGTAGGATTCTATATAAGGGTGGGATCTGAGGAAAATGCTTAAAGTGTGAAAACGGTGAGAACGATTTTGGTGTTGACATGTAGAGTTGATACTAACTTACACTAAGGATAATATTGTCAAACGTCCATGCACATGCCACTCACATGCAAAAAACCATCCACATGCAACTCACATGCATATTCCACCATCCTTTTTAAACTCCTGTAACTTTTTTATACGTGATTATTTTCTTAAAAAAAATTACACCATATCTTTCCAACAAGTATATATTGCTATATTTTTTAAATAAAAAATGACATGAACTGGGTGTTCAAATAAAAACGCCATAATACACCCAGTTAAGAAAAAACGCCATAAAAATACCCAGTTGAAAACGCCATAAAACACCCAGTTCAGAAAAAAAGCCCATGAAAACCCAGTTGAAAATGCCATACAGTTCTGAAAACGTCATAAAAACTAGTTGAAAACGCCATAAAAACACTCACTTAAGAAAAACACCATAAAAACACCCACTTCAGAAAAATGTCATAAAACACCCGGTTCAGAAAAAAATCCATGAAAACCCAGTTGAAAACACCATAAAAATACTCAAAAGTCATAAAAAACTAGTTGAAAACTCCATAACAACACCCACTTCAGAAAAAGGCCATAGAAACACCCACTTCAGAAAAACGCCACTAGTTGAAAACTCCATAACAACACCCACTTCAGAAAAACGCCATAGAAACACCCACTTTAGAAAAACACTATAACAACCCTCCTAAAATATTTTTGGACATCCCTAAACATTCCTAAATATACCCCGTACGCGAGAAACGGACCCGAAATAGCCCTACACTTAGAAAAATCAAGAAAAACAAAGTTTGGCAGTCGCTCGCGGGGCGCGACCAAGACCCCCTTGGTCTGTCGCGGGGCGCGACTGCCCTTGTTTGGCGGACAAGTCTTAGTACCACGTGACACATGACTCACCAGGGCTACCCCCGCAACAGTTAGCCAAGCTATATGTAAATGAAATAGTTTCATTACATGGAATTCCTTTATCTATCGTATCCGATAGAGATAGCCGTTTTACTTCTCATTTTTGGACAAGTTTCCAAAAAGCAATGAGAACCAGGTTAAACCTAAGCACAGCTTATCATCCACAGACGGACGGACAAAGCGAAAGGACAATCTAGACAATGGAAGATATGCTTAGAGCCTGTGTAATTGATTTCGGAGGAAATTAGGACGACCATTTACCATTAATAGAATTTTCCTACAATAACAGCTATCATACTAGCACTAATGCTGCACCATTTGAAGCACTTTATGGACGAAAGTGCAGAACTCCAGTCTGTTGGGCAGAAATTGGAGAAAAACAATTATCTGGACCAGAGATAGTGCAAGAAATGGCAGATAAGATAATTCAAGTCAAGGAAAGACTAAAAGCAACACGATATCGTCAAAATAGTTATGCAGATAACAGACGAAAACCTTTAGAATTTCAAGTAGGAGATAAGGTATTATTAAAAGTTTCTCCATGGAAAGGAGTAGTCAGTTCGTTAAAAGAGGAAAGCTAAGCCCCAGGTAAGTTGGACCTTTTGAGATTATTAGAAGAATAGGACCTGTAGCCTATCAGCTACATCTGCCAAAGGAAATGGCATGAATACATGATGTGTTTCATGTATGTAATCTCAAAAAGTGTTTAGCAGACGAATCGTTAGTAATATCTGTCGCAACCCCCGTCCCCTAACAACCCGGGAACGGGCAGCCGCGGCCAGTTTCAGTGGTATCGGTGTTTATCAATTTGGCAGCGGAAATTACATCAGGACCGTAGTTAGGAAATATTTTATCAGAGTAAAGTACCAAACTTTTATAATATTAAACATGTGGGAAATTCCCAAGTTTTCAGTACACACATTCTCATAGGGATAAACCCTATTTTAAATAAAAACATCTCTTTATTTAGGTAACTTTTATTGCCACTTTTCCAAGCCTTCAGTGCTGTCCAGCTGTCTTCTATTTGGCTTTCACATTTTGTTACCTGAAACACGTTTAAAAACACTTTATCAATGGGAAATACTGATGAGTGAATCCCAGTTTAATCAAGATAAGTAGAACCGTTTTATAGTATTGAGGGCGGTCGCGCAATTACATTTGTTTCCATCTACTTTAATTACCACCCACGGTACTGTCAACCCGACTTGTGGTCATGTTACTACTCACAGTGTAGTAACAAATTTTGTATACAAAACCCCAACATACCGACGATAATTGTAGAATATAAATACTCAACAACTGTTTAATATAATGTAAAACATTTGAGGTTTTGTAAAAATAGTTTGCAAAAAGGAGATTACTCACATTGTTGTCTTAGGGTTTCCTTTAGGATTTCCTGGTGATTATCTATTAATTATACAAATGCACATGCGTTAGTATAATAACCCAATATTTACATTAGTAATACGCTCCCCGAGACGGCATTCCAACGACTACGTCGGGCAGTACCACGACAGCCGTTACGGAACCCTAGATCAATCGGGCAGTGTATCTAATACGTAACCGGGGGTTAAAATACTTACAACGAGGTAGAGCTTCGTTAATTAGGGGGTATAATGCCCGGGTATAGTGCCTACTATATAGAAATTGAGAGAGAATATTGAGAATTGAACGATTTCAACTGACAGCCGAAGCCATCAATTTATAGGGCTGATCATAGAGAGCGTCGCGCCCCGCGACGGAAACAGGAGGGGTCGTCGCGCCCCACGACGTAGGGGGTGTAGGCCCTAGCCTTGGCTGCTCAGCGGCTAGCTTCGCCACGCATACGATACGTGGTAGCTCCGGGTGTCGCTGCTTGTCCAGGTGTTCGCCCCTCGCGTAGGCCTTCACCGGCTTGGTTGCGGGCCGCCAGGGACCATAAAAACTTGTTTTTAATTAATTTTTACAAAAATAAAGGTATTAGGGACCGGTTTTCGTATAATGGATGTATTTTAGGACGTATAGGGCACTCTGAATATATTAAGGGTGTCGGAAATATTTTGAGGGTTGTTGTATCCTCCCCACCTTGTTTTAGAACTTGTCCTCGAGGTCTACTAGAATAAGTGTGGATATTTCTTTTGTATCTCTGATTCAAGCTCCCATGTGCACTATGGTCCTCTCTTGGAATCCCATTTCACTTTGACCAAAACTAATCTCTTGTGTTTCAGATTCTTGACCTTTCTGTCTTCAATTTGTAGAGGTCTTTCTACAAACTTAAGCTTTTCATTTACCTCTATATCCTTAAGAGGTACTACCAATGATTCATCGGCTAAGCATTTCTTGAGATTAGATACATGAAATACATCATGTATTCCTGCCATTACCTCTGGCAGTTGTAGTTGATAGGCTACAGGTCCTATTCTTTTAATAATCTCAAAAGGTCCAACATACCTGGGGCTTAGCTTTCCCCTTTTTATGAATCTGACTACTCCTTTCCAAGGAGAGACTTTCAATAACACCTTGTCTCCTACCTGAAATTCCAATGGTTTTCACCTGTTATCAGCATAACTCTTTTGTCGATCACGTGCTGCTTTTAGTCGTTCCTTAAATTGAACAATCTTGTCGGTCATTTCTTGCACTATCTCAGGTCCGGATAGTTGTTTTTCTCCAATTTCCGCCCAACAGACTGGCGTTCGGCACTTTCGTCCATAAAGTGCTTCAAATGGTGCAGCATTGATACTTGTGTGATAGTTGTTGTTGTAGGAAAGTTCTATCAATGGTAAGTGATCGTCCCAATTACCTCCGAAATCAATTACACAAGTTCTAAGCATGTCTTCCATTGTCTGAATGGTCCTTTCGCTTTGTCTGTCCGTTTGAGGATGATAAGCGGTGCTTAGATTCAACTTGGTTCCCATTGCTTTTTGGAAACTCGTCCAAAAATGAGAGGTAAAATGGCTATCTCTATCAGAAACAATTGATAAAGGAATTCCATGTAATGAAACTATTTCATTTACATACAATTTAGCTAATTGTTCCATATTGAAAGTTTCCTTTATTGGTAGGAAATGAGCTGACTTAGTTAGCCTGTCTACAATCACCCAGATTGTATCACTACCTGTTCTTGTCTTGGGTAATTTTGTAACAAAATCCATTGTTATCAATTCTCATTTCCATACTGGCATCTCTAACTGCTGCAACAAACCTGAGGGTTTCTGATGTTCAGCTTTAACTTGTGAACAAGTTAGACACTTAGAAACATAAGCTGCTATGTCCTTCTTCATTCCTATCCACCAGAAATTCTTTCTTAAGTCCTGATACATCTTATCACTTCCAGGATGCATCGTATACTTAGATTTATGGGCTTCTTCTAATATACGGTGGTGTAGGTTTCCTAACTTGGGTATCCACATCCTTTTCTTATGGAATCTCCAAATTCCATCTGTTCCTTGTTCTAATTCCTTAATCATTCCTTTTAGTTTCTCAGTATCATCCTTGATTACTGATTCTTGTGATTCTTTAATCTGTTTATTTAAATCTACTTGTAGATTTATTTTAAGAGAGCGTACTCTTTTTGGCTTTTCGTGATACTTTCGACTTAAAGCATCAGCTACTACATTTGCCTTTCCTGCATGATACTGGATATTGCAATCATAATCGCTTAGTATCTCCATCCAGCGTCTTTGTCTCATATTCAACTCCTTTTGCCCGAATACGTATCTTAAACTCTTATGGTCGGTGAAAATGGTAAACTTACTGCCATAAAGGTAATGTCTCCAAATTTTCAGGGCAAAAATTATAGATCCTAATTCTAAATCATGGGTTAAATAATTCTCTTCGTGATTCTTAAGTTGCCTAGAGGCGTAATCTATAACCTTTTGACGTTGCATCAATACACATCCATAACCTAACTTAGAAGCGTCACAATAGACTACAAAGTCTTCAGTTCCTTCTGGTAACACTAATATGGGTGCATTGGTCAATCTTTGCTTAAGGATTCTAAAGGCTTCTTCTTGTTTTGGTCCCCATTCAAACTTAACAGATTTACAGGTTAGCTTAGTTAAAGGAATGGCTATTCTAGAAAAATCTCAAATAAATTTTCTATAATAACCGGCCAATCCTAAGAAACTTCTAACCTCGGTTGGTGACTCAGGGGTTTTCCATTTGGTAATTGCCTCGATCTTTGTAGGATCCACATGAATTCCTTCATGATTGACTAAATGTCCAAGAAACTGTACCTGTTCTAACCAAAACTCGCACTTTGAAAAAATTGCATAAAGTTTTTCTTTTCTCAATAAACTTAGAAGTGCTTGCAGATGCGCTGCATGTTCCTCCTTATTCTTAGAGTAAATGAGAATATCATCTATAAAGACAATTATGAATTTATCCAAATATGGGTTACATATTCGGTTCATCATGTCTAGAAATGCAGCTGGGGCATTGGTTAAACCAAATGGCATGACAGTAAATTCATAATGGCCATACCTTGTTCTGAAAGCGGTCTTAGGAATGTCCTCTTCCTGTACCTTTAATTGATGATATCCTGATCGTAAATCGATTTTAGAGAAAAAACGAGCTCCTTGCAACTGATCAAACAAATCATCGATTCTCGGTAATGGGTACCGATTCTTAATCGTGACTTTATTCAATTCATGATAATCAATGCACATTCGCATTGACCCGTCTTTCTTCTTAACGAATAAAATCGGTGCTCCCCATGGCGATGAGCTTGGCTGTATGAATCCTTTCTCCAACAATCCGTCTAACTGTTTCTTTAATTCTTGCATTTCTTCAGGTGCCAAACGATAAGGTGATTTGGCAATTGGTGCTGTTCCTGGTAGCAGGTGGATTCTGAATTCGACTTCTCTGTCTGGCGGTAGTCCTGGTAGTTCTTCTAGAAACACATCTAGAAACTGGGATACTACTGGAATATCTTTCAGTTCTTTTCCTTTAGTGTTAATGATTATGGAAATCAAATACACTAATGATCCTTTTCTTACATAACTAGCCGTTTTCATTACAGAGATGAATTTTGTGGACCTAGACGGCTTATCTCCTTTAATTGTGATCTTTTCACCTCTTGGTGAATTTACATGGATTGGCTTTTGATCACATAGAATACTGGCTTTATTAGCTATTAACCAATCCATTCCTAATACAACATCAAATCCTGCCAGATTCATTGGGTAAAGGTTTGCAATAAAGTTTTGATTTAAAAATTCTATTCTGGCTCCCTGCAAGATTTCGGTAATCTTAATGGTTTCCCCATTTGCTGTTTCTACTAGACATTCTTGTGTGAGTTTAGTTAATGGTTGGTTGATAAGTTTGCAAAATGAAGTATTAATAAAACTTTGGTTTGCACCAGAGTCAAATAATACCTTAGCAAAAACATCATTAACTAAAAACGTACAGGCAATCACGTCCGGAATCATTTTGGCTTCTTCCGCAGTTAGAACAAATGCTCTAGCATTTTTAGTAGTCTTGTTGTTCATGGCTGGAGCTATGTTGGTGCATATTCTGTGACAACAGCTTAATAGTCTGATTATTTAGTCTTTGGATATTTTGCATTGGGCTTAGCATTATTGGTTAGGGAGTTAATTAGTGTAATGGGCTTGGAGAATGGCCTAGCCCAGACCAAAGCCCTTGTGCAAACCTTGTCCTATATAAACAAGGCTTAGCATTAGGGTTTAGGTTAGACACTTGAATTGAGAGAGTTAGAGAAATCTACAGAGAGTGGCTGAGAGATTTCTGGTGGGTCTTGAATTGATTGTAAACTTTGTGTTGGATAATCAATAGAAGACCGGATTGAAAGTGCATCGTGTTCTTGATTCTGTTTCTACTCGTTTTCTGTGAAATCTGATCAAGGGGATTCCGCACTCTAGGTTAGATCGACGATTCTGTTACGATCCGCACGGATTACGGGACCTACAATTGGTATCAGAGCTTTAGGCTCTTGATTGGCTTGGTTCAGAATCGTTTTCTACTGTAAAATCAAAGTTTCGGACGTTTTTGGAGGCTGTGTTCGGGTTCTGCTACTGATTTCGGATAGAAAACTTGCTTTTCGAATCATTTCGGACAAGAAAACAAGCATTTCGGGTCAAGAAACAAGCATTTCGGATCAAGAAACAAGCATTTCGGATCATTTCAGATTAAAGGCTTTCATTTCGGACCAGTAATCTTGTATTTCGGATCAAAAAGTTTCATTTCGGACTAGATTTACTTGCATTTCGGATCAGAAGGTGATTGGTTTCGGATCAGAAGGTGATTGGTTTCGGATCAGACAGTATCATTTCGGATCAGACTAGTTTATTTCGGACAAGAAGGTGTTCATTTCGGATAACCATAACTATTTCGGACGATTTCAGATAACCATTTCGGATTTAGGGCCATTTCGGACAATTTCGGGCCATTTCGGACAAGGTGGAATTTTTCTTGGCTTGCGTAAGAAAAAAATTCACTGTTTTGTGTTTAGAAAATTATCCGTAGCTCATCACAGGAAACCGTTTGCACCGTTGAACTCCTTGGATTTTTAGGGCAAAAAGACTCTGGAAAATCCTGAAATAGGTATTTGACATTATATATCATTGGAATCGTAATTTCGAGATGAATCTAACGGTATAATTTGATAAAAACAGTTTTCGGATAATTTTTGTACGGTTTTGACAGTACGGTTACGGTAAAAGCTAGACAAGGACCAGTATAGGAGTTAGATTTGGATTTTGATTCAGGTTACCAAAATCCATTTAAACTTTTACGCTGCGTGATGGCTAAGATGGATAAGGTCAGGGAGACTGTTAGGAATTCGCCAAAGCTTACAAACGTCAAAGAATATGCTGACTGGAAAGAGAAGTTTGAGTTGTTTATGAAAAGTGAAGATACTAAAATGTGGAGTTGTATGATAGATGGATATATTGCTCCTACACGTCGTGTTGATGGAAGAGTTATAGTGATGTCTTATGATAAGATGGATGAATCTGAGAAACGAGTGGTTGATGCTGAGAAGAAAGCTTTAGCTGCAATAAAGAAGTCCTTGCCTGAGGGCGCTAAACATACCTTTACAAAGTATGGGACTTCTCAAGAGTTGTTGGAAGCTTTGGAAAAACGTTATCAGATTCCTTCCAGATTGAATACTTGTGATCAAGCATTGGTAGCTGAGCTTGCAGCTGTGAAGATTGGAGAAGAAGCTGTTGAGGTAAAAGAGAAGAAGGACTTCCAGGGCTTAAATGAGGAGAATGCTGGAAAGGTATCACCAGATTCTGTAAGTCGTACATGTCTTAATTGCACTGAACTACAGGGTAAAGTTAACAGACTATCGGAGCAAAACAAAATTCAGTTAGTTGAATTAGAAAAGTTGAAAGAGACAAATGTTCTTTTGATTAAACGAGAGTCAAACTGTTTAAACAAACTCGAGTCAAATGAACAGGAAATTAGCAGTTTAACAAGCAAAGTCAATGAACTGTTACAGGTCATTGATTTGGCTCGTTAAACTGTGAAAGAAAAGACTAACGAGCTTTCAGAAAAGTGCACAGAATTGGCTGATGCACAAACCAAAATTGTAGAACTTCAGGGTAAGTTAGACAAATTTGGAAATTCTTCGTTAGTCAGGACTCATATTCAAAAAGGTTTAAAAAGGAGTAATGATAAAACAGGGGTGGGGTTTACTAAAGCTTCATCTTTTGAAAATCAAGACTACTCTTTTCTACCAACTGAAGATGAGCTAACTGATTTTGTAACCACTGCACAAGTTGTAGTGGATCCGATAGCTGTGGACTTGCCAAATAGTCCAGTTTCTTTGAAAGAATCTGTTGGGTCTAACAGTACATCTCATAAAGTGGATGAGGATACTGAAGACAAAAAGGCCAACACATTTCAAAAGGGATCAAACAAAAAGAAAAGTTATAAGAAAATATCCTATTTTAAATGTCACAACAAAGGGCATGTGGCGAGTTGTTGTCCTTTAAAGAAAGGTAAACAAATAGTTGATGAGGTTAAGGACGGGAATCAGGTTGGGTCAAACAATAATGTAAAATCAAGTTGTCAGACAAAGAAACCTGAATTTCAATCTAAACCTTCAACTTCGAAAAGATTTGATAGACCAAGAAGTATTTCTCCACAATTTAGTTATTATAATGGTAAATCAAATCGGTTTCAAAGTCAAAATAAAAAAAATTGGAAATCAAAATCGATACCAGACTTCTGGTAATCGAAATTTTCAAAGAAGAAACAAACATAGGAGTTTCAGTAACTCAAATGTTCAACAACATCCAAAATTTTTCCAAAATTCATGGTATGAGAAGGGGAGAAGAAGGTATCAAGATAATAATTTCCAAAGGTCAGAAAATCCGAGAGGTTCTTGGAACTCTCGCAATCAAAGACCTAGTGGAAATTATCAATCTTGTTCAACAATGGATAAGCAATCCAAGACTCCAGTGAGGAGTGATGGATATTGGATGGATGTTCCTGTAATGGATGAATCTGGAAAACCCAAGACTGTCAGGGCTTGGGTTCTTAAGACTAACTGAGTTGTTGAGTGAATGCAGGATGATCAATAAGGACTGTTGATGTGTTCAACAGTGGCTGTTCCTGTAAAACATCTGAGGTGAATAGTAGGTTAACATGGGTAATGAACTATTTACTTTTGTGATTGTTTTGATCAGTCTAAACTTTAAACGTGAAAAACTTTTGTCAAATTTAAAGTGGGAGTCTGTTTGTGTTTTTAAATTTATGTTTTTAAAACTTACTCCATAAAAACTAAAATTTAGGGGGAGAAATTCCTCTAAGCCAAAAAGAGTTTAGTTGGTGCGTGTGTTTAGGGGGAGTAAGTTATAAATTTCAAAAATCCAAAAACATTAAAAAATGAAAAACTTAAAAAAATAGAAAATAAAAAATGAGTTATCACTGTGTGAAAAAGAAGAAATGATAGTACATCAGCAAGTTAGACTGTCACACGCAAACTGAATTAAATTGCTTAAGTGTGATAGCAGCTTCATCATATGATGTACCAGTAGGCAAAAGCATGAAATAATCAACTTACCAATGTGATATAAACATAAATGCACTAAGTATGAGTGGGGAACACATCAGTGGTGTATGGTTTAATGACCTTAAATCTTGCGTTGATAGATTGCCAAAATCTGAAGTTTTGGGTCTTTATACTGTTATTTCATCTGGGGGTATCAAGGTTGTCCTTCTGCTGCATCCAGATACATACTGACCTAGGCACAACCAGGATATCTTAAAAGAGCTAAAAATGCCAAAACCCTGAAAATGAAGAAGCTCTCCTAGAAAGTCATTCAAATGTGCAAAATGCATAAATCGTACCAAAAACGGTATTTGTCTTAGCCCTCGTTAGATATTTTGGTCTCTTTGCTGTACGGAAGTACTGACCTGATCACCAATTATCTAAACGTTGAAAAACAAAACGGATGAATTTAGTATACTCACCTACTATGGTGAATCTTTGTGCATACCTTGATCGCGGGGGTACATCCTGAAGTGGGACACGCTAATATATCAGAATAATATTATCTTAACTTATCATACGGTAATGGTACTTGAAATGTTCATGCATTTTGTTTAGGTGGACAAACATACTGGTAATCGTCTTGAACTGCTTTTCACAGAAAATTACATAAAGAATTAACTAATAGTGTGAAAACAGTTTGATTTTGCTGATATGATCTTCTTGCACATGATACTCACAAAAAGAAGTGTTGTAAATATTTTTGAGTTTAGTTTAGGTTGTCTAGTTGTTTTGAGAAATATCAAAAAATATTTTCTTTTTAAAAGACTTCCATTTTGAACTGACAGGTAGTTGTTTTTGCACACTAAGATAAAATATTGGTTTATCTTTAAATGTGAAAAAGACTAATGGTTTTTCGAGATACTTGCTTGTGTTGCTAAACAGATTGATGCATTTATCAAAATGAAGTGCAGAATACAAGTAAAGTGCAGATTGAGAGTGAAGTGAAGAGTGTGTGAAGATGCATGGTAGGATCCTTCTACTACATTGCAGAAAGAAAGAGATTTGGTAGAGTTGAAGTTTACTTACTTAACCAAAGATTGCTAGTTCACGGATCTACAATGAATGAAAGTTTTGGAGATTGGAAGCATCAGCTAAGGGGGAGTTTGTTGATGTCAGAAACTATGTAGCTGACGCTATCCAAAGACCAAAAGACTGCAAGATGTTTGAAGACAAAGTTACACTATGAAGCTATTGTCAAAGGGGAGTTTGTTGGTGCATATTCTGTGACAACAGCTTAATAGACTGATTATTTAGTCTTTGGATATTTTGTATTGGGCTTAGCATTATTGGTTAGGGAGTTAATTAGTGTAATGGGCTTGGAGAATGGCCTAGCCCAGACCAAAGCCCATGTGCAAACCTTGTCCTATATAAACAAGGCTTAGCATTAGGGTTTAGGTTAGACACTTAGAAGAATTGAGAGAGTTAGAGAAATCTACAGAGAGTGGCTGAGAGATTTCTGGTGGGTCTTGAATTGATTGTAAACTTTGTGTTGGAGAATCAATAGAAGACCGGATTGAAAGTGCATCGTGTTCTTGATTCTGTTTCTACTTGTTTTCTGTGAAATCTGATCTAGGAGATTCCGCACTCTAGGTTAGATCGACGATTCTGTTACGATCCACACGGATTACGGGACCTACAAGCTAGTTTCGGACAGTTTGGCTTGATGTGACCTTTTTCTCCACAGTTGAAGCACACTCCATTACTAGGTTTCTTCCTACAATCTTCCTCCTTGTGTCCTGGTGTTTTGCAGAAGTTACAGTAAGTGGAGCATCTTCCTGAATGCTTCTTCTTGCAGGCCTTACAATAAGGTGCAGAGGTAGAACCTACATTTTTCCCACGGTTGGAATTTCCATAGCGAAATTCTTGGGTAAGCCTTTGAGCTAGGTTCCTCCTCTGATCTTCTTCTCGTGTACGCATTAATTCATCAGTCAAGGTGTTGGCTAGTTCTACAGCTTCTTCTATGGTTTGGGGTCTACCTGCCTTGACTACATCCCTAATCTCACTGATTAATCCCCAGATATAATAGGAGATTAATACTGGTTCTGGTGACGCAAGGGTTGGTACTATTCTAGCATATTCGAAGAAAGTAGTAGTATAACCCTTACTATCCACTCTAGTCATTCTAAGGTTTAAGAACTTATTTGCTATATGTTCTTTTTCATTGGGAGGGAATAATTTCCTTTCCACCATATTCTTAAATTCCTCCCATTCCATATTGTAAACCCTATCACTTCCTCTGGACTGGAGGATAGTGTTCCACCATTCTAAGGCTGAGTTCTTAAACAGATTGGAAGCAAACATTATCTTATCCTCTTCTGCGCACTTGCTTATTTTGAAGACTGACTCAGTCTTTTCTATCCAGTGTAGTACTGCAATGGGTCCTTCATTGCCTGAGAAATCTATTGGTTTACAAGACCAGAATTCTTTATAAGAACAACCATAAGACATGGTTCTTCTTCTTTTAGGAATGGGCACTTGAAGTATTGGTCCATTGTTTACGCTGTGATCTGGTTCAGTAGGTCGCTTACTTCCATTGTTACTTTTATTATCCGCGTCCTTAACCATTTTAATAATATATGGCATTGCGTCTATAATCCTTTGTGCCACTATGTGTTGGATGGCACTATTATCCACTTGGTTTCCATTATTATTGTTGTTCGGGTTATCGTTGTTATTCTGGTTATCGTTATTCTTGTTTTCCTGGTTCACTTCATTGTCCATCTGAATTTCAAACATTTACCACATATTAATATCACATGACAATACCCAATACAAACGATCACACAACACACATATTGGTCAAAATCGTCGATCATTGCGACTTTCACTCTTTCTTATATATTATGCATCTAATACAAACTGGAAGCCAGAATTTAAAATTACAATACTATTATGCATCCATAGCTATTGTCTAGATATATATATATATATATATATATATATATTATATTATTACTAATGATAGGGGTTCATCCAAAAGTCCATATTACGCTCGTCATATTTCCAGACGAGTTGTTCCCCTATATGCCTCATCCTCTCACTTCCTTCTATAATCTCCTCACCAAAGGTTTGGAGTTCTTGCACATTTTCTGTGCTCATGGGTGGTGCAGGGGCTGGTATTGGGTTTGGGAACTGGGGCATCGGTTCTTGGTAAGGGTAAGGGTTCTCTAGAATTTCCCTGATGAATTGGTCATTATCATAATAAGGGTCTAGAGGGTCCAGGTCTGGGTAGGATGCTAGGTTTGGCATGGGTTCCTATAGTATTGGGTAGCGTTGCTGGTAATCCCTATGGTCGTCAAACCACGGGTCGTCGTCTGGGTCTAAGGGATTGGGTGCTGGTACTCTAGGTATCTCAGCGGGGTTAAAATCAGGCATTGGGATTTAGTTTTCTGAGTTGACTTCAATTTCCATTGGTTGTGTTGGAAATAGTGGTAATGGTTGGGGTCTACAACTGTAGTTGCTAAGATATGAAAATTTGCTAGACTCCTATTGAGCATATCCTGGGTGTGAGCATATGTTTCTCTCTTAACGGCTGCTAAAGCACGCTGTTGTTGTAACTTTTTCATCCTTTTCCTACGTTCATCCGCTCCTCTGCTGAACCATCCTCTCTTCTTAGGAGGGAATGGCTCTTCAGACTGGGCTTTGAACACGAAAATTCCATCTTCAGTATCAGCCGAATACCCTAAGAGGGTAGGATGTGAAGAGGTGCCTTCGTCCCTAGGTGAGCTGGACAACGGACGGTAAGCGTATGAAGGTCCTTGGTCGCTCATACTGTAAATTGACAAATAGTCAAATAACACAAAACAATAATATACAGATATACATGTAGTTCCGTATATAATTTCCTAACATTTTGAATAATATCTTGGTGTCAGCAGAACACTTCTGTGGCTGAATCAGTGGCTTAGCTCTGATACCACCTTTTGTTTCAACCCCCGTCCCCTAATAACCCGAAAACGGGCGGCCGCGACCAGTTTCAGTGGTATCGGTGTTTATTAATTTGGCAGCGGAAATTACATCAGGACCGTAGTTAGGAAATATTTCATCAGAGTAAAATACCACACTTTTATAATATTAAACATGTGGGAAATTCCCAAGTTTTCAGTACACACATTTTCATAGGGATAAACCCTATTTTAAATAAAACATCTCTTTATTTAGGTAACTTTTATTGCCACTTTTCCAAGCCTTCAATGCTGTCCAGCTGGCTTCTATTTGGCTTTCACATTTTGTTACCTGAAACGCGTTTAAAAACATTTTGTCAGTGGGAAATACTGGTGAGTGAATCCCAGTTTAACCAAGATAAGTAAAACCGTTTTACAGTATTGAGGGCGGTCACGCAATTACATTTGTTTCCATCTACTTTAACTACCACCCACCGTACTGTCAACCCGACTTGTGGTCGTGTTACTACTCACAGTGTAGTAACAAATTTTGTATACAAAACCCCAACATACCAACGATAATTGTAGAATACAAATACTCAATAACTGTTTAATATAATGTAAAGCATTTGAGGTTTTGTAAAAACAGTTTGCAAAAAGGAGATTACTCACGTTGTTGTCTTAGGGTTTCCTTTAGGATTTCCTGGTGATTATCTATTAATTATACAAATGCACGCGCGTTAGTATAATAACCCAATATTTACATTAGTAATACCCTCCCCGAGACGACATTCCAATGACTACGTCGGGCAGAACCACGACAGCCGTTACGGAACCCTAGATCAATCGGGCAGCGTATCTAATACGTAACCGGGGGTTAAAATACTTACAACGAGGCAGAGCTTCGTTAATTAGGGGGGTATAATGCCCGGGTATAGTGCCTACTATATAGAAATTGAGAGAGAATATTGAGAATTGAACGATTTCAACTGACAGCCGAAGCCATCAATTTATAGGGCTGATCATAGAGGGAGTCACGCCCCGCGAAGGAAACAAGAGGGGCCGTCGCGCCCCACGACGTAGGGGGTGTAGGCCCTAGCCTTGCCCACTCAGCGGCTAGCTTCGCCACGCACACGACACGTGGCAGCTCCGGGTTCCGCCGCTTGTCCAGGTGGTCGCGCCCCGCGTAGGCATTCACAGGCTCGGTCGCGGGCCGCCATGGACCATAAAAACTTGTTTTAATTATTTTTTACAAAAATAAAGGTATTAGGGACCGGTTTTTGTATACGGGATGTATTTTAGGACGTATAGGGCACTCTAAATATATTAAGGGTGTCACAAATATTTTAAGGGTTGTTATAATATCTCTTAAGGACATAGAGGTGAATGAGAAACTTAAGTTTATCGAGAAACTTGTTCAGATTGAAGATAGAAACATCAAGAACCTCAAACACAAAAGACTAGTTCTGGTCAAAGTGAAATGGGACTCCAAGAGAGGACCAGAATACGCATGGGAACTTGAGTCAGAGATGCAAAGGAAATACCCATACCTGTTCTAGTTGATCTCGAGGACGAGATCCAAAACAAGGTGGGGAGGATATAACAACCCTCCTAAAATATTTTTGGACATCCCTAAAAGTTCCTAAATATACCTCGTACGCGAGAAATGGACCCAAAATAGCCCTACACTTAGAAAAATCAAGAAAAACAAAGTTTGGCAGTCGCTCGCGGGGCGCGACCAAGACCCCCTTGGTCTGTTGCGGGCCGCGAATCCCTTGTTTGGCAGACAAGTCTTAGTACCACGTGGCACATGGCTCACCAGGGCTACCCCCTAACTCGACCAGGCTATAATTGCCACGCGGGCTCTCGCGGGCCGCGAAGGCTGATACGTGGTTGAAAACCGGTGCTCGTAATCGTGTAACTTTATGTTTTTATAGGAGTTTTAATCTTGAATGGCCTACTTTTAATTAGATTTGTGTTTATGCAGGTTTAATGAAGTTAAGGAGCTTTTCGAGAGCTTTACGGGTCACCGACTCGAAAATCGGAGCACCAGGACGCGTTACGGGTCAACCGGGAATGCAAGGCACGAAAAACGGAGATTTCACAAGGAGAGCCCGTCGCCGACGGGTCCCAAGCCGTCGGCGACAGCCTTTAGTTAAACCCGTAAGCAAACATGGCTGTAACCAGGAGCTTAACCCGTCGGATGAATTGGCACTTTTGGGTGCCCGTCGGCGACGGGGTCTTACCCGTCGGCAACGGGTAGCAGAAAACAGAAACGGGCAAGTTGGCTCTTGGGTGGAGGAAATGATTACAAACATGCTTTTTGCCTTACAACCGGGAACGGCACTTAAAGTGGGGTTTTCATATAATTCTTGGAGCTATTTTATGGGCATGAATCATCTCCATTCCATCTTATCATCAAGGGAAATTATTCAAGATCATCAAGATCTATAAATAAGAGAAACCAAGAAGATCATTATCATTCATATTCACAATCAATTAATCCTACTTCCATCTTTCCACCATCATCTTTCACAAGAACATTCATCATTCACCATTCCTCCATCTTTCAAGCTCCAAGATGATCTTCATCAAGTTCCAATCATCCGGTGATCAAGCTTCTTCAACCATGAGCGGCTAATCATCTCGGTTTCACCCCGGTGTAGGTAGTTGTTTAATTTATGGTTTTGAATTGTTTCTTGCTTCAACTTTGTGACAATTTGTGTATGATTTTTGAAACCTTTGACAATAGCTTGCATTTATTTCGTATTCATAAATTGTCGAGCGATGTTAAAAGTTATGACTTTATGAAATGGTTATGTGTAATATGCGTTGTTTTGGTTAGGATTTACTTGTGTTGATTACAAAGTGTATTCTTGTCCGTTCGTTGAAACGTCGATAGTTATTAGCACCTAAGTCACGGTACACTAAATCCGTTAATTGTATGCAATTGAGTTGAATCTTAAAACTTGTAGAAACCTTAAGTTAGCAATCACCGAAACCGGGTGTGAATCCTTTTCCTTATTATTGTCTAGTAACCAAACCTTTATTGAAATTGTTAATTAGTAATTGTTATTCAAATCAACCAATTCATTTAGTTAAATTCATATCTTCCATCAAACAAAAATAAAAGAATATCATCAGCAAGCTTCATAAAATTGTGACAATCGTTTTAATTCAAGTGAATCCATTCCCAAACCACATACTCTTCGTGGTTCGACCCCTTGCTACTACTAGCTATTTGTTAAGGGTAATTTGGGCATATAAATATTATCTTTGACCGGAGCACGACAATCCGATCAAATTTTGGCGCCATTGCCGGGGAGTTCGTGCGCTTTGCGTTTGGATATTAATTGATTTTTGTGATTAACTGTTTAAGGTGCTTTGTTTCTTTTTGCTCTTTTCTCTATTTTCTTGTTACGCGGGTGTGTTACTTGTGCAGATTACACTTACAAGTAGTGCATGCATACAAGGAATTCCGGTAGAACGTCACCGCTAGTGTTCGAACCGGAGGTTGAGCGTTTAGTTCGAAGAAACTTAGCCACTCGATTAGAGGCAACACTTGCTTCTAATCAACCCAACACCGATTCACCATCTACACCATCCGATGGTCCTAATCAAATGGAACCTCAAAACCACAATAACAACCAACAACCACCCACACCGCCATTTCAAAACCTTAACCCACAAAACCCGTTACCACCCAACTTAAACAACCAAAATGCTCACACCAACCGTGGAACTAACCAAGTTCATGGCATTCCCATGAATGAAGCCCAGTTTACCAATCTCGACGAATTGAGGAACGCCATTCCCGATGACGAACCGCATAGTGTTCCCGGTTATCAATCGCCGGAGCATGTGAGGGTTCATACGGAAAATTCGGATGACGGGGGCTACTATGATGACGAAGATTGGGGGTACGTGAATCAGGGTAATATTTACAATGCACAAGGATTTGAAAGTGAGGAGTTTGGCTATCAAAACGCCAATTATGTGGGGAGGAATGACGGTTACGGAAATAACCGCCAACCACGAAACAACAATCAAAGGAACCGAAATGATGGGTTTTACAACAACAATAACAACAATGGTAATCCTAATCTGATTCCTCATTTCGTTGGGGGGGGGGGTAATCAAATGGGTAACCAAGGTGGAAACCGAAGGGATGACCAAAGAGGTGATAGGGGAGGCGATAGAAGGGATAATCGAAGACCGGTCGACCAAGAAGTTAATGGTCCACAACGTCATCAACAACCTCCACGGGGAGTGAATGGCCGTTTTCGACCGGTAGTTACCGACAATGACTCTCCTATAGTGTGTGAAAGGAGAATGTTTGATTGTAAACCTCATTACATCAATATACTTCCCCACTTCAATGGGAGGTCTAATGATGAACCGTACACGCACTTGGCTGAGTTTTCGTCCATATGTAACACTATCGGTGGGCACAACTTCGCATTAGAGGAGGTCAAACTTCGCTTGTTCCAATTTTCGTTGAAAGACAAGGCAAAGCAATAGTTTCTCACACTTCCAACGAATAGCATCCGGACATGGGGTGAGATGCAACAAATCTTCTTAGACGAATATTATTCAATGGCGAAGACCGGTGACGCTAGGGATGAAATACGGTCGTTTCGGCAACTATCGAGTGAACCGTTACATGAAGCGTTCACTCGGTTCAAGGAATTGATGCGGAAATGCCCACATCACCAAATAGAAAAGTGGGAATTGGTGAAGTGCTTTGTACGTGGGTTTGATGACGCGACATGGAATCGCCTCGAGTCAACAAGCAACGGGACTCTTTTGAGCAATCATGAGGATGACGATTGGGAATTTCTTGAACGGATGAGCAAACGGTCAAAGGAAAAGGAATCGGCCGATAGAGCTAAGAAACATCCCGTGTCCCGTTCGCTTCCCGATCTTGATTCTAAGGATTGAATTTCTACCTTAGAATGGGAATTAGCTCGTATAAAAAAGAAGGAGGTGAACGCGGTCCAATTCGCGGTATGTGAGGATTGTGGGAAAATTGGCCATAGGGCCGATCAATGTCCAACAGGGCCGGGTGAGTACACCGAGGAAGTCAATCAAGTGTTCGGGGACAGAAAAAATAATGACATGAATTCGAACACTTACCACCCCGGATTGAGAAACCATCCCAACTTCCGATACGGGAACTCCGCGAATCAAATGAACCCGAATTTTCAACCGGGTAATCAAAGCGGGTCATCATATCAAAATCGTCAAGGTGGTAACCAAGGGGGTTACCAACGTAATTACAATCAAGGATACCAAGGTAGAGATAATAATTATCAAGGTGGGTATCAAAGAAATTACAACAACCAAGGCGGTAATGGAAGTGGGTCAAACAACCAAGGGAGTGGCAATGATTTGAATGCGAAGTTGGATGCTATGCTTTCGATAATGCAAGAGTCCAAGAAGGAGAATGAGATTTGGGACAAGGCACATGATCTATTAGCAAAACAAGTAGGCCAACTCGCGGAGGAAATGGCTCAAGTGAGAGGAAGCTCGGGAAAGCTTCCAAGTGACACCACGGTAAACCCCAAGCATCAAGGGTCGAGCTCAAGGAACACACGTGAGGTACCAATTAATAAACTTACTTTACGTAGTGGTCGAATTGTGGATAATGGTGTCAAAACACCACCACCCCAATTTGTTGAAGGGGTGGTGGAAGATGCTAGTGAGGAAGAAAATGAGGATGGTCAAACAGGTCAAAATAAAAATGACTTGAAAAAGAATAATAACACTCCCGTTGTGACCATACCTGTCCCTAAGGCTAAGGAAAAGGGTGTGGAGGTTAATACCGCCCCTTATCCCGAAGCATTGAAGGGACCTATGAAAAAGGTTGTAAACAAAAGAGGTCTACAACAAGAAGAGTTGTTGGAGATTTTCAAGCAAGTAAAAATAAATTTACCTCTTCTGGATGCAATTAAACAAGTACCGTCTTATGCTAAGTACTTGAAAGATTTGTGTACTCAAAAGCGAACTCATAAATTTCCAAAAAAAATTAGATTTAACCGATAATGTGAGTTCGATTCTTTTGGGTGCACTTCCACCTAAGCTCCAAGATCCGGGTGCGCCTATCATTTCAATTCAAGTAGGCGATTTTAAAATCAATCGGGCACTTCTAGATCTTGGTGCTAGCGTGAGCATTCTACCGGGTAGTTTGTATGACCAATACAAGTTTGGCCCACTCAAGTCGTCAAACACCACCGTGGTAATAGCCGACTTGACACCCAAACTACCCCGTGGAATTGTTTCGGATGTGATAGTAAAAATCGAGGATTTTTACTATCTGGTGGACTTTTTAGTACTTGATTATGTGGCCAAGGACCCAACCAAGCAACCAACGGTGATCTTGGGTCGACCGTTTTTAGCAACCGCAAATTCTCAAATTGATTGCAAAACAGGAACGGTTGACATGACATTTGGAAACCGGAGGTTGAGGTTGCATGTTTTTTCCGGACTTATGAACCCTTCAGTTGATGATGAATGCTATATGGCGGACATCGTTGACACGTGTATACCTCTTTGCGACATAGTCGTGAACGGGGAAAACACAATGGAGGATTGTTATATGTTTGACAGGTCACAGGTGGAGATGGAAAGGAGCATAGACGAGGAAGTGAAAAGATTGGAGGTGCTTGCGGTTAGAGAAGGAAAACCGACATGGACGCATCACATTGAGAGTTTACCGGAGAGCATTGACACTAAATTGAAGCCGTCATTAGTAGAGCCTCCGGAGATTGAATTGAAAGCATTGCCTAAGCATCTCAAGTATGCTTATGTTGGTAAATGCAACACTCTCCCGGTTATCATTGCATCAAATTTAACTGGGAGACAAGAGGAGCAATTGATGGGTGTTTTGCTCACCAATCGGGCAGCGATTGGATGGACCATTGCTGATTTGAAGGGTATTAGTCCCTCGGTGGTGATGCACAAAATCATCACGGAAGAGAATGTGACTCCCGTTCGAGATGCACAACGAAGATTGAATCCGAACATGCGGGAGGTGGTGAAAAAGGAAGTGCTGAAATGGCTTGATGCGGGTATCATTTACCCGATCTCGGATAGCCAATGGGTGAGCCCAACAGAAACGGTTCCAAAGAAAGCGGGTATACAAGTCGTCAAAAATGACGCAGGTGAAGAGGTAGCCACTCGGCCGGTAACCGGGTGGCGAATTTGTATTGATTATAGGAAGTTGAATACCGCAACTTCCAAAGATCATTTTCCTCTACCGTTCATTGATCAAATAGTTGAGAAATTGTCGGGGCAACAATTTTATTGCTTCTTAGATGGCTATTCGGGTTATAACCATATTGCCATCCATCCAGAAGATCAATCAAAGACCACATTTACTTGTCCCTACGGCACCTTCGCATTTAGGCGAATGCCGTTTGGATTGTGTAATGCCCCCGTCACCTTCCAAAGGTGTACGATGAGTATCTTTTCAGATATGGTGGGGAAGTCTTTGGAAATTTTCATGGATGACTTCTCAATTTTTGGGTCATCATTTGAGGCTTGTTTGGATCAACTAGACAAAGTACTAAAAAGGTGTGTTGAAACTAATTTGGTCCTAAGTTGGGAAAAGAGCCATTTCATGGTTCAAGAGGGAATCGTGTTGGGGCACGTAGTGTCAAGTCGTGGGATAGAGGTTGATCGTGCAAAGGTACAAGTTATATCTACTTTACCGTATCCCACGACTGTTAAAGATGTTAGGTCATTTTTAGGTCACGCGGGTTTTTATCGACGATTTATTAAGGGTTTTAGTGATATAACTAAGCCTCTGTGTAACTTGTTGTTAAAAGACCAACCGTTTGATTTCAATGAAAATTGTCAAAACGCTTTTAAGAAATTAAAAGAAAAGTTAGTCGAGGCCCCGATCTTGCAATCGCCAAATTGGTCTTTCCCTTTTGAAATTATGTGCGATGCGAGTGATTATGCGGTGGGGGCCGTGTTGGGACAACGGATTGACAAAAAGCCCGTTGCCATATACTACGCAAGTAAGACTCTTTCGGATGCACAATTGAATTACACCACCACCGAAAAAGAGCTACTCGCGGTGGTATACACATTGGATAAATTCCGGTCATATATATGGGGTGGTAAAGTGATTATTTATTCTGATCACACTGCAGTTAGGTACCTCATGGAGAAGAAAGATGCAAAACCAAGATTGATCCGATGGGTGTTGTTGCTTCAAGAGTTCAATTTGGAGATACGGGACAAAAAGGGTACCGAGAATGTGGTAGCGGACCACTTGTCACGGTTGATAGTTGAAGATGATCCTAAAACATTAGAGATCAATGAGTCTTTCCCTGGTGAGCATATTATGAAGTTAGATAAGTTACCTTGGTATGCTAACATTGTAAATTATCTTGTTACAGGTGACTTACCGGCACATTGGGATAGACGGAAGAGGCAACATTTCCTGTCTCAAATCAAATATTACCGGTTGGAAGAACCGCACTTGTGGAAAGAGTGTGCGGATCAAGTGATTAGAAGATGCATAGATGATGAGGAAATTCCAAGCGTGTTGCAACATCTCCATTCGTTTGCATGTGGTGGCCATTTTAGTGGTCACAAAACGAGTCATAAAGTGTTGAATAGTGGTCTTTATTGGCCAACCATTTTTAAAGATGCAAATGAGTTTTCCAAGAATTGTGTAGAGTGTCAAAAACTAGGGGGTATTTCAAAAAGGGACGAGATGCCCATGCAACCAATCCTTGTAGTCGATATTTTTGATGTGTGGGGTATTGATTTCATGGGCCCATTCCCCAACTCTTATGGCAATTTGTATATCTTGCTGGCCGTTGACTATGTGTCAAAATGGGTCGAAGCAATAGCCACCAAGACAAACGACCATTCCGTAGTTTGTAACTTTGTTCAAACCAATATTTTCTCAAGGTTTAGGATTCCTCGTGTCATCATAAGTGACGGAGGATCTCACTTTAAGAACTTTCGGTTTGGAAAACTTTTAAAACGGTTTGGTGTTGACCATAGAATTGCTACCCCCTATCATCCGCAAACAAGCGGGCAAGTTGAGGTGTCAAATAGGCAAATCAAAGAGATTTTGCAAAAGACCGTACGGGCAGACCGAAAGGATTGGTCAATCAAATTGAACGATGCTTTATGGGCCTACCGTACGGCACATAAGACACCCATTGGCACTACACCTTATCGGTTGGTTTACGGTAAAAACTGTCACTTACCGGTTGAACTTGTGCATAAATCATTATGGCCTATTAAGGAAGTTAATGTTCAATATGATGATGCATGTAAGGAAAGGAAACTCAAGCTATGCGAGTTGGAGGAGCTAAGGGAAATGGCATATGAAAGCGCATCCAAATACAAGGACGGAATGAAGAAGGTGCATGATGCCAAGTTGAGAAAGAAAGAATTCGAGGTTGGGCAAAAAGTGTGGCTCTACAATTCGAAACTCAAATTCTTTCCAGGAAAGCTCCGGAGCAAATGGATGGGACCCTATGTTATCACCCGGGTCGGACAATTGGGTGATGTTACTATTGAGGACCCGAAGGATGGGTCACGGCAAACGGTTAATGGTCATAGACTAAAAACGTTTCTCGATGGTAACGGAAAGGTGGATGAAAACAAAGAATCGGTAAGCTTCGTGGTAAGAATTCCGGTTTATGAGATCAGTTAAAAAGGACTCGTAACATTTTTGTAGAGTTAGGTATAGTTAATTGTGTGTGTTTTGTATAGAGTCGTTTTCATTTCCTACTAACCCTGTTTGATTGTGTGAAGTCCGGATATCCCGAATGAGTCTTGAAGACGTAAGGTATGTTTTTAGATTTTGTTTTGTGCATTGAGGACAATACACGTTTTTTTTAGGGGTGGTAGAACCGTGTTAACAGTTTTCTTCGTGTTCTAGTTTTGTGTTTTAACTTATAATAAAAATCACAAAAAGATTTTTAATATTTTTTAGGATTTTTATATGTACATAGTCCCTTAATTAAAAGTTCATAATTTTAAATTTATTTTTCAAAAAAAAAAACTGAAAAAGTACAAGCCGTCGGCGACGGGCTACCAAAATGGGCGTCGGCCAAAAACCCCGTAACCAGGAGCTTAAGCCGTCGGAGGAATTCCTTCAAACCACAACCCGTCAGCGACGGGCTGCTAGCCGTCGGCGACGGGCTCTTATTTTACCTCGGCGGCTGGCTCGTTTTTTGCACAATAAACCCGAACCAAACACCATTTTTACTAATCAAAACTCACCTAAACTTCATTTAACATCACAAAATCGACCCACAACCATCCCATATCATTCATTACATTAAAATCTCTGCTATCTCTCTCTCTAAACCTTACCTACACTTCATCTTCTTCATCCAAAACTCCAAGAACCCTAAACCTTCATAACTCCTTCAATCCTTCACCAAATCAACTGATTTTTGAGTCCATCTTGTGTGATTTTTCGAGAGGAACAAAACCCCCATCACGGTTTTCATCAATTCTTGCTAGTTTGCAAGATTTATGGTCGTGTAAAATCGGGTTTTTGAAAGGGTGTCCATCAAGTTTCTTGCTTTTCATCTTTTTCTTAGTTCTTTGTGTCTACAACATCGAAGGTATGGATTTCCCTTAATTTTATGCTTGATTATCACATGTTTAGTGTTTTTCTTCCGAAATTTTAAACTTGTTAGTTTAAGAGTAGGTTGTTTAAACAATGTATGATGTTCTAGCATGATTTTGAGTAAGATTGATTGTTTTGGATGGAACTTGAGTATGTTATAACCATAGTGAAGTGATTACACTTGTTATGTACATGATTGAACTTGAAGGTGATGTTGAAATTTTGTGAACTTATAAGAAATTGCAAGTTAACAAGTAGAATTGATAGGTATATGATAAAATGAGCGACTTTGGAAGTTTAAAAAGGAGATTTTGCATATACTTGTTAGTTAAAACTTCAACATCATACATCATGATTCAAAGTTTGAGAGTTTACTGAGGTTTGGGTTTATATTGATGATTTGTTGTTTTTGTGATTATAGTCATGGCTGGAGGTAGGAAGAAGCAAAAGACTACAGAACAAGGTCCATCAGCTGAAGCAGGATCTTCTTCTGGTTTAATACCGAAGAAGTGGGAGCCATTAAGCTCCGTACAAGAGAATGATGCGAGACTGTATAGACAAGATTGGGCGTGGGCAAAGTACCGAGATAGTCAAAACGCAAAAATATGGGATGATGAGAAGAACAAACCCTTATCCGGGTACCAAGATAGGAAGTTAGAGGCAAAACTGTGGAAATGGAAGATGGTTACCAAAGTTAATACCTCAGTACCGGAAAGGGTGTTGTACGAAAGGGTTGTTAACGTGGAAGAGTTTAGGCAAATCGGAATTGTACAAATGTTTGAGAGGTTGGGATGGGAAAGAGTGCTTGATTGGTGCGAAGATAACACTTCCCGGATTTATTTGTCGGAAGTGTGTGAATGGTTATCAACGTTGAGGTGTATGAATAAGAATAGCCCTCCCGTTGAATGGAAATTGGTCGGGAAGACAACTCGAGGGACAATGACGATGTCCTTCGAAACAATTAACTGCATCGCTCGTTTTGACTCGTTGGGGGTGCAAGCATATGACTATCCGCCCCTGGAAAAATTTATGGATAATCATGTGAATGAAACTGACCCGGATCAATTGACAGCGGTCATCTTACCATACAGCGATGGGGGAGAGGCTAAAAGAAACCAAATGTCGATTGAAGGGAAAATTCTTCAAGGAATTTCCCTAGAAAATGTGATGGTGAGATTCGGTGACCGAGGAGGGGTGAGAGCAAGCGATTGTAGGATTGTCCATTCATTGCTATACGGGACTCCTACATTGTTATGGAGGCACATTGTAATGATGAACACGTGGATCACCCGGGAGGCATCCCAAAGGCGTTTCATCCCATATGCACGCCTAATCAGTGCTATGATCCTCCAACAAAATTGTTTGCCTCCGGAATCGCTTTGGGTGTCTAAGCCCCTAGAGGAATTCAACATAGCCTCAATGAAAAAGAATTGGAAAATAGATGTGGAGCTGAAGGGAGGCGATTACGTGGTGACCGACCAATTGGGTCAAAGATATGACTTTCCTAATCCAAATGCACAAGGGGCTGGGGGAGATGAAGAAATGATTGAGGAAGAAGAAGAAGTTGGGCCTTCTGGTCCCCGGGGACCACAACGGAGGTACATGAGGCCACACAGGGAGATCAATGCAGAAGTGGCAAACTTTGTGAGACAAAGACAGGTACCGACGTATAGAAACTTTAACCGCGGGGAACAGGCGATCTATGACAATGTCTCGGCAGGTATAGGCGAGGGCCGAGAATATAACAAGAGGAGAGAGAATTGGGAAGGGACGTACGGGACCTACTCGCATGAGCAATGGGATGCCCAAGCTGCTTATCGCAAGAGAATGGAAAAATACATGGAAGAACAAAAACTGCAACAAGCGCTTCAGAGATCGCACGCGGAGCGTTTGATGCAGTTGCAAGAAGAAGATATGGCCCGGAGAAGGGCATGGGAGGAAGCAGAGGCAACGCGTCAAAATGAAGCGAGAGAATTGGAACGACGCCGTTGGAGTGCCCTATATGTCTCTCATGAAATGGCTATTAACAATAGTAAGGTGCTCCACGATCAGGAGCGCCACCAAAGAGACTACCAAGCCGGCCTCCCATATGACGAACATTCGGGGTGGACCAATTACCCCGACCTTCCCCATCCACAAGGCCCGTACGACCCGACTCCTCACGGGCCCGAAGCGGTAGGCTCAAGCTTCATCCCAATTCCTTACCAACCACCACCTCAAGGGGAGCAGAGCCCACTCGATAACTATAGGGAGATGTTTGAAGCCCTCACTGGTTATCAATACCAACCGAACCCGCCAGTTGACCCCAACGAGCGATATCAACGGTGAAGGTATGGTATGTTTTGTGTTGTTATTGTGTTTATTTTGTTTGCTTTAATTTTATTTCGTATTTTATTTATTTTATTTTTTCGCATGAATAAAGGTGAAACAACGCATGGCTTGGTAATATTTTCAAAAAAAAAATGGTAGAACTAGGTAACTAACAAATTTTGATGGTTGTGAGAAGCATGCTTCTACACAAGGATTAGAATTTGTAGGTACATGATGTTCGCGAGACAACCGTTTTTATGAAGAGAAGAAGATATGGGCATCAAGCAACAAAATCAAGTGCATGCGTTTCCTTTTTACCTCGATTATTAGTTTAGTATTAAGTGGATTGTATTTTGTATTTTGTATTTTTCCGGGGTGAACTTTGGGAGGGTTAGCCGTGTCACGTCCCTTGTGCATTTTAAAACTCTAGTTCTTACACATTGAGGGCAATGTTTACCTCAAGTATGGGGATGGGGGAGTAGTAAAAGTTTTAGATTTTGACCCATTCATTTTAATACTACACATTGAGGACAATGTTTACCTCAAGTGTGGGGATGGGGGAAAATTTCAAAAAATTTTACAAAAGTTTCTTGTTTCAAAAGCAATCTTAAAAGCACAAGTAGCTAAGTCAACGAGGGATGGCACAACCCATTTGGTCTTTTGTCATGGTCAAGTTCAAATTAATAACATCAAGGGTATTTAGCGGGTGGTTATTTGGGAATAATTCGCCTAAGGAACTAGCATTTGATGCATATCACATATCATACCCTTATACGTGAGGTTTTGAGCCACTTCTACATCATAAGATTTACATTTACATGTTTCGTTGTTTGAGTGGACCATTAGTCGCGTACTGTAGAACTTGCAACTGTTGATACGTTCAAGACCATAGACCGAATACAAGCACGAGAATGATTAAGGCATTAAGTAAACCTTTTTCCTTTTACACCATTCTTATACCCTTACCTAAAAATTATCCCCTAGTAGCCAATCTTGAGCCTAAACCTTTCATTTGACAACCAATTAGCCAACAACCATAAGCCTTTTCGTTTAAACCCGTGTGATATAAATTCGATTATTTAGCAAAGTTTGTATAGTTGTATTTGTTTGTTTTGACCTAAAAAAAAGAGAAAAATGGGGAAAATGTACGAAAAAGAGTAGAAAATCATTGAGAAACGAACAAAAATATGTGTTTCTAGTTGTTGAATAAAAGGTGAAAATCATTGCCTTATAGTTGTTGTTTATAGTTTACTTAAGTTTGGAATAGTTGCGTTGCAATAAAAATCGAATTTACATCACCTTAGCCACTTTAAAATATCATATTCCCTACCCTTAGCCTAGCCCCGTTACAACCCGTTCAAAGACCTTATGATTTGTGCTTAGTATTCGTGATCGATGGTGGAGAATGATTGAGTTGCAAGCCTATGCGGGTACGTGTTCTAATCGGTTTTGAGCGATTAATAATTGAAGTGCTAATACATTATACATATTAGCCAAACTATAAGCCGAGTGGAGAGAACATTGTAAGGGATATGTATGATTTGTTAGTTTTACGGGCGGGTTAATCTTGGATAACCATTGTATATGTGAATGCTCACGTTATCGTTAAATATGTTGAAAATTGTAAAAGGTTTGAACTTTTGTATGACAATAGACCTTAACCTTGGTCTCGGGAATGGAAAATGTGTTCGTTGTTTGACCCATGTGAAAGTGAAAAACAGATTTGCTTGAGGGCAAGCAAAAGTCAAGTGTGGGGATGTGATACGTGGTTGAAAACCGGTGCTCGTAATCGTGTAACTTTATGTTTTTATAGGAGTTTTAATCTTGAATGGCCTACTTTTAATTAGATTTGTGTTTATGCAGGTTTAATAAAGTTAAGGAGGTTTTCGGGAGCTCTACGGGTCACCGACTCGAAAATCGGAGCACCAGGATGCGTTACGGGTCAACCGGGAATGCAAGACACGAAAAAACGGAGATCTCACAAGGAGAGCCCGTCGCCGACGGGTCCCAAGCCGTCGGCGACGGCCTTTAGTTAAACCCGTAAGCAAACATGGCCGTAACCAGGAGCTTAACCCGTCGGATGAATTGGCACTTTTGGGAGCCCGTCGGCGACGGGTAGCAGAAAACATAAACGGGCAACTTGGCTCTTGGGTGGAGGAAATGATTACAAACATGCTTTTTGCCTTACAACCGGGAATGGCACTCAAAGTGGGGTTTTCATATAATTCTTGGAGCTATTTTATGGGCATGAATCATCTCCATTCCATCTTATCATCAAGGGAAATTATTCAAGATCATCAAGATCTATAAATAAGAGAAACCAAGAAGATCATTATCATTCATATTCACAATCAATTCATCCTACTTCCATCTTTCCACCATCATCTTTCACAAGAACATTCATCATTCACCATTCCTCCATCTTTCAAGCTCCAAGATGATCTTCATCAAGTTCCAATCATCCGGTGATCAAGCTTCTTCAACCATGAGCGGCTAATCATCTCGGTTTCACCCCGGTGTAGGTAGTTGTTTAATTTATGGTTTTGAATTGTTTCTTGCTTCAACTTTGTGACAATTTGTGTATGATTTTTGAAAACTTTGACAATAGCTTGCATTTGTTTCGTATTCATAAATTGTCGAGCGATGTTAAAAGTTATGACTTTATGAAATGGTTATGTGTAATATGTGTTGTTTTGGTTAGGATTTACTTGTGTTGATTACAAAGTGTATTCTTGTCCGTTCGTTGAAATGTCGATAGTTATTAGCACCTAAGTCACGGTACACTAAATCCGTTAATTGTATGCAATTGAGTTGAATCTTAAAACTTGTAGAAACCTTAAGTTAGCAATCACCGAAACCGGGTGTGAATCCTTTTCCTTATTATTGTCTAGTAACCAAACCTTTATTGAAATTGTTAATTAGTAATTGTTATTCAAATCAACCAATTCATTTAGTTAAATTCATATCTTCCATCAAACAAAAATACAAGAATATCATAAGCAAGCTTCATAAAATTGTGACAATCGTTTTAATTCAAGTGAATCCATTCGCAAACCACATACTCTTCGTGGCTCGACCCCTTGCTACCACTAGCTATTTATTAAGGGTAATTTGGGCATATAAATATTATCTTTGACCGGAGCATGACAATCCGATCAAAGGCCAGAGCCAAATCTGTCGCGGGGCGCGACAGAGTGCTCGACCAGCCTATATAAAGGGGCTCGAACTCATTTGTTCAGCCGTTCAAATCCGATTTCTCTCTCAATTTCTTATAAGTAGAAATTCTACCCGGGCATAATGCCCACTATAAAGCGAAGTTCTGCCTCGTTGTAAGTATTATACCCCTGCTATTACCCTACACGATCGATTTAGGATTCTGTAATGCATGTCAGCTCTGCCCTGACTTAGTCATTGGAATTCTGTCTCGTGTGTACACCCGATTGATTTTGGATTCCGTAATGCATGTCGGCTCTGCCCGACTCAGTCATTGGAATTCTGTCTCGAGTTGTATGGTTAATGTGAATTGGGTTATTTTACTAACACGTGTGCATTGTTTAATTTTAATAGATAATAACCAGGAGAATCACCAGGAAGTCTTAGTTTTACCTAAGTCAACAATGTGAGTCATTCCCCTTTTATAAACTCTTTTTGTGAGTACATCTGCTTTTCGTAAACTGTTTTTACAAAACCTCAATTGTTTTAAAATATAATTAACAGTGATTGAGTCTATGTATTCTTCAATTACTGCCAGTATTTTAGGGTTTTGTATACAAAATGTGAAAGACATTACCATTGGACAAAGAGTTAGCCAATGAGTAATATGACCCACCAGTCAGGATTGACAGTACTGAATGAGTAATTGTGTAGATATAAACATTGTAATCGCTCTCAATACTGTGAAATTATATAATCTGTTTTTGATTAAACTGGGATGCACTCGTCAGTATTTCTTGCTAATAAAATGTTTTTAAAACGCGTTTCAGGTAACACAATGTGAAAGCCAAATAGAAGCCAGCTGGAGAGCACTGAAGGCTTGGAAAATTGGCTATAAAAGTTAACTAAATAAAGAAGAAGTTTTTTGTTTTCAATAATTAGGGTTTATCCCTACAAATGTATTGTCAAATGAACTTGGGTTTTATCGTAATAAATTATTATTATAAAAGTTTGGTGTTTTACTCTGATAAACATATTTCCTAACTACGGTTCTGATGTATTCCGTTGCTAAATTAATAAACACCGATACCACTGATACTACGCGCATTGCGGCGCCCGCTCCCGGGGTAGGGATCGGGGGCTGCGACAAACACTGTAACAACCCAGTTGAAAACGCCATAAAGAAATAAAGTTCAAAACGCCATAAAAAACCAGTTCATTTTTTTCGAAAAATATATCAATAGTATACTCGTTGGAAAGATAAGAAAACGTTGAGTTTTATGGTATATTTTTTTAGATAAATTATCACGTATAAAAAAGTTATTGGCGTTTAAATATGATGGGGGGGGGGATGGCATGTGATTAGCATGTGCACCCTTGTTTGAGTCTTCCAATTTTACCACTCCTGATAGTTCTAATGTTCTCATTATTTACACAAATGCCACCTCATCATTTTAGCCACAAATCACAAAGATCTTATGGCCGAAAATCGTTCTCACGGTTTTCACATTTCAAATCATTTTCTCTTGATCCCATATATATATATATATATATATATATATATATATATATATATATATATAAGAAAACTACTAAAAACGAGTTATGAGAACCATGAGAACTACTTCCCGCGCGAGTTGGGTCAATTTTTTTTTTGCACAAACGTATATGAAAATATTATAAACACATCTGTAAAAAAAGCAAAAAAAAAAAATTGTCGAGTCGGTAGTTTTGCCTTATGTAAGTTTTTTTACGCGCTGGTGTAAATTTGTTACGAAGATAA
>JARYGA010017224.1:0-25858 GCA_030545235.1 Helianthus tuberosus | reverse complement strand
CTTCCTATCCTCCGTCATAATTCCTTTTACTCATGCACCATCGTTTGCCCTTATAGGGTGACCTCGGTGTTTCGTCCTCCCAAACTCGCACACTCGTCGATACTTGGATAATCGGAAGACTTAGCAATTATGTGAGTATACTCGCAACCCCCTTTTTATATTTACCACTTTTGGGGTGTAACACGTTTAACTATTAAACTACACTTAAACTTATTCTTTATGCAATGCACGAAAACAATCCTTATACATGAATACTATGTTGTTATACTTGATGCTTACGTGGACCATACTTATGTGATATGTTTTAGTCATTAGCTTTCACGAGCCTCCATTTGACATGTATAGCGCTATAGGAGTAACGCACCGCCCGTAGACTTGTGGTCATGTTGAATTATATCATTGTTGCGTAAACAGAGGATTGGCTAGAAATATTGCATGCCATGTTAGGTTGATCTTGTATAAACAAAGTTGCCATATGGATTCGTTTTTTAAACTTTATACTTATACTTATTCATAAACTTGTATACTCGCCTTTGCTTTTGCATTGAATTGTATTTTAAACATGTTACAGGTTGAGGATTGATGATGCTATGAAATGAAATCGGTTGAATTAAATATCATCACAAATAGTGTTATGAAGTCTCTTGCAATCTATTTCGTCTCACTCCGATGTTTCCGCCATCGGTTGGGGTGTGACAGATTGGTATCAGAGCCATAACTATAGGGAATTAGGAAAAGTAGGAATGCTTTAACCTAGTCTATAGTTTTAGAGCTTTATTCTTACGTCTTGCTTGAAACTACTTGCATGCTACTCTATTTGCTTTTATTTATTCGCTATGACGTTTTAAACGTATATATCGCTTGTGTGTTAATACTTGACGTGCTATTCTTATGTGACAATACTTATCTTATTATGTGTCGATACTTGATCTATTGATCTATTCTTTGTGTGTTATTCTCGACATGCCTTTTATGTGCTTATACTTGTTCGTTATTTCCTTTAACATACGCCTTTTTCCAAGGCATTTTACTCGATTTTTTGTTTAACACGAAAACAGTCGTATTATACAAACGAGACGAGTTTACCAAAATAGGCGTGAAACCCACAATTTGGTAAACGACTCTCATCCCGCCTGATTCTATTTTCGCACGAAATTCACCATTAAGTTAGGAGTGAAATCCACATCTTAATGGAAATTTCAAATTTAAATTCTAGTGGACGCTCGTCAGCGTGTCGAAAATTTAATTGACCCGACGAGTGCCAACTATACTTAGGGTACGAAGTCGTCAAGTTAGGGGTGAAACCCGTACCTTGTTGACTAGTCCCACTCCTTGATTTTTATAAATTCCGCCAAATCTTGAATTGTCGATTGAATGGGAACATGTAATAACCGGAAGGGTAAATACCGTTAACCGATGTGTCAGCGAGAGTATTTCACCTATTAGGCCAAAGCATGCTCTCAAATTCAAAAGACTCTTTTGACCACTTTGGTTAGTCAATGTTCCGTTTGGAACCATCCAAGTTTTATTCGAGCTTGCGCTTTATTATTTTCGATCTTTTGTCAATTTTGAATAATTTTTCGAGATTCATTTTTGCGCAACATCATACTCTTACTTTTCATACGATTATACATTATTAGCATGCATGATTTCACGTAATTTTATTTACGCCTTTGTAACAACGAGCAGAGACATATCACCGAGATAGGAGTGATTTCCTTACCTTGACGATTAACTCTGTTTCTTTTCTCATCTTACAACGACCTCACAAACGGATTTGAGTTCCTCGACTTTCAAAAATTTCACGAAATGCTACTTACCAACCTAGGCGGTCTAATAAAATCATTGCCCACAAAATTTCATATTTCACGTAATTACTAAAACACGCTCGTCTCGCATCACTATACTAAAGAATACTATTTTTCAATTGAGAATCAAACCAACTTTTCATACAAAAAATTACAACTATTATTCAGTCGTTTACTAAAACTTCTTTCGAAATCAATAACACATTTTTATTAAAAGACGCTTTACCAGCAAAACACTAAGTTCATATACCAAGATCCTTTTTCCTAAGGATGAACATTTTCACAAGAATCTGTAAACTTCGAAGTTTCTAACACAAAGTTACTTAAGACGATGCGGATTTTTTTTATCTCTATAACTTTTCAAAACCTCACTCGATATGTCAGCTAAATTCAAAACACGTGGGCAAGGAAACTTCATAAGGACCGACAAATTTTTAAACTTATGTAATCTCTTTTAAAACCGTAGTAGCATTCCATCCTTTTTTACAAAGTACGTTTCACGTAACCAATAACTGTTTTATATTCCCTTACATTCACAAACTAGATCCTGCATTTCATGACAACTCAATCTATATAACTTCACGTTTTGCGTAAACAACTATATATGCATACCATTTTACACTTTTTAGTCAATATCTCACAACAATCTAACGCGTGTCACACGTTCCCTTTCTCTTTCATACTCGAAACTTTTGATCTTTTACGCGTATAAACTCGTTCATTTCGATTTATACTATAAACAAAATCATTATTTCCTACATCCATACTTACACATTTTATGCCTTTACTTATGTTCACGCTTACACATTTATGTTATACTCATGATTCAAAATTCATACGTTTTACGTTTATACGTACACTCACAATTATACACTTACGTTGTACTTACATTCATGTTTATACTACATTCATATTCATATTCATATTCATATTCATGTTCATACATTTTATGTTTTCAAATACACTTATACAACTTTATTTACACTTATATTCATACATATATATCTTATTCATATATAAACCTTCATGTTTTACACTTATATTCAAGTTCATGTCTATGCTCATACATCTTATGTTCACACTTATACTCGTAGTCATACTCATACGCTTTGTGTTTATACTTAAACTTATGTTTGTACTCACATTTTATACTCCCTTTCATACACGTTATACTTATACTTATGCTCATGCTTACATTCATACTCATGATTCATACATGCGTACCCGTACGCGAGCGGAATCCGAGGGATTCGCTTACGTGGGTCCCACACGTACTTAAGCATGGACTTGCTTATATACTACATTCTTATACATACACATTTTTTTTTCAAATTTATGTATACCCTGATTCATACACAACTAGTACAAGCTATGCGGATCATGCGACGATCAGTATAATCGCGGGTGCACACGGGATTATAGTGGTAGGCGCATGAGAATCATGGAGTGTACTACTGTGTATGGTAAGACACGGAACGTAACATGACACCGACTAACGAAACGGACGTCATGTGGTCAAAACATGGTGGATACGCCGCTGGTACTTCCTATATATAAGTGTTTTCACCATGTTACTAAACTTTCGTAAAACGTGCCATGAGAAAGTCAGTGTTTTGCAGACCTTTATGGACCTAATGCAAACTTTAAACAACTCACAAACGCATTATATTCGATTATCCATGACGAGACTTCATCCTTAACACTACTTTTGTTTATCCGATGCTTATGCTATTCTTATACTCATAATCGTTATTAGATCAATCGTTCACCCTTATACCTCAATTATACTCTGTTGTCCCAAACTCTAAAGCCTCAGTTTTAAACAAACCTCTTCTGTTTGCCAAAATCCTCTCAAGTCATACTCTTGAATAAATTTCGGGACGAAATTTCCTAAAGGAGGGGAGACTGTAACGCCTCATATTTCCATATTTCCATATTTTTATAAAATACGAGTTCGTTTCTTTTTTTTTTTTGAAACGCAGTTTAAATCTGATCGAAAAACGGTTTAAAAACGGAAAACTACGCATTTTACGCACTTTTAACGCAAACGATGAACGAACGCGTCACACAACGAGTTCCAACGACATTCTGCGTAATTTGACCTCAAGATATTATTCTACGACATTATACGATGCTCGGGTTTGAAAACAAATCTTGAAAACGTGTTTGGGCCGCTTAAAAATGCTAGTAACGGGCTTGTAGGCCCTGGGCCAATTGTTAATCTAACTATATAAACAACTTTTCTTTCAAACCCCTCATTTCTCTTTCAAAGCTTCAGCCGACACCTTCTTGTGAGTTCCTTCTCTATGCATCTTGATCTAATAAAAACCCTAATCTCCTATGCATAACACCCAACACCCCTCGGTCTCTCACTCGAAATTTCTGGCGGTCGGAGCTGCGTTACCGGCGTCTCAGCTTTGCACAACAACAACCACAGCTCCTCACCTCTTCACACCCCCCTGTTCGATTGAATCTCTGGCCACCACCATTGCAGTGGTGGCGCACGGCGGTGGGTATAGGGGACGACGAGAAGAGAGAGACATAGAAAGCGAGGAGAGAGAGAGAGAGATTGCGGAGTGAGAGAGAGAGAGAGAGACGACGAAGAAGATGAGGCCGACACCTTCATGGCGTCGACGGCGGTGGCGCCTGGTCCTACACATCTTTTCGGTAAACACCCCCCCTCGTCTCCTTCCTTTCTTTTACATTCAGATTTGAATTTTGATTCGAGTGTCTTGGTTGTTTCGGACTCGAGTGGCGACGCCGCCGGCGGCACTCCAGCCGTCTACGGCAGTGGCGACAGGAACAGTGAAGTTGGTTCAAGTCGCGGGTCACCAGCTTAGTTACTCGGGTTGAGTCTGGTTCGTGTCTCGACATCAGTTTGGTTCGGGTCTTGGCTCAACTTAGTTCCGATTCAGTTTTGGTTCTCGGTTTGTTTCGACTCACACGGCTCGGTTCAGATTCAGATCGATTGGTTCAGATCCGGTTCAGTCAAGCTCAATCGGTAATCCCTCTTTTCTTTTTTTTCGTTCGATTGCTACTATTTTCTTTAAATCCGATGAAGAATGGTTTGATTCTTATTTCTGTTCACCAGGTTCGGTTCGATGTCCCGGTCAAGCGGTCAACTGTCGGGTCAAACCTGGTCAACTGAGGTCTCGGTGCACTCGGTATTTTAACGACGTAAATATTCCAATTATATTGTTTTATATATCTCGCTATCATAAAACCGCAATATATATATATTGTCCTAAAAATACATAGAAACATATAATTAGATGTTGTTTCGTCAATTGTTTATTGAATTTTGAAAATAGATTGACAACTTGTGTTGTCGGGATCGTCCAAAAACAGATGAAACTCTGCCCGTTTTTTTGTAAAATCCCGTAAAACGAAACGTTTATTTTATTAGACGAAGCCTATCGGATTCAATTAAATTTTATAACAATAATTATAATTATAAACGTAAACTTATTTATTTAGTCATTTATTTATTTTCATTATTTTGATAATACTTCTATAATTATCTTAATGAGTCAATTTGGAAGCAATACATAAAGTATGTATACTCTATGCGAAAAATATATATATATATATATATATATATATATATATATCAACAAGTTATACTTTAGATTTCACTTCCTATCCTCCGTCATAATTCCTTTTACTCATGCACCATCGTTTGCCCTTATAGGGTGACCTCGGTGTTTCGTCCTCCCAAACTCGCACACTCGTCGATACTTGGATAATCGGAAGACTTAGCAATTATGTGAGTATACTCGCAACCCCCTTTTTATATTTACCACTTTTGGGGTTTAACATGTTTAACTATTAAACTACACTTAAACTTATTCTTTATGCAATGCATGAAAACAATCCTTATACATGAATACTATGTTGTTATACTTGATGCTTACGTGGACCATACTTATGTGATATGTTTTAGTCATTAGCTTTCACGAGCCTCCATTTGACATGTATAGCGCTATAGGAGTAACGCACCGCCCGTAGACTTGTGGTCATGTTGAATTATATCATTGTTGCGTAAACAGAGGATTGGCTAGAAATATTGCATGCCATGTTAGGTTGATCTTGTATAAACAAAGTTGCCATATGGATTCGTTTTTTAAACTTTATACTTATTCATAAACTTGAATACTCGCCTTTGCTTTTGCATTGAATTGTATTTTAAACATGTTACAGGTTGAGGATTGATGATGCTATGAAAACGGACTAGCAAAGATGCCTAGATACTCACTTAGACGTTTAGGTTTAAAGTGTTGTATCAATTTTGTTATTATCATGTTTGAACAATGTTGTTATTTGAATTCTTGTAATGTTTTGACAATTTATCTATGAAATGAAATTGGTTGAATTAAATATCGTCACAAATAGTGTTATGAAGTCTCTTGCAATCTATTTCGTCTCACTCCGATGTTTCCGCCATCGGTTGGGGTGTGACAACATTGTACCAAAACGTGTTATCTATTATAACTAAAAGACAACTATAAATATGCATCATCAGTTAATATAGAAAATACATATGAGTATTTCCATTGTCCTATCCACAAAAAAAAGTAGCACCCACCCATTGACAAGAAAGATGTTTATAGACATAACTACATATAGAACATGTCTAAGAAGCAAAATTAGTACCATCGACGAACCAAATGTACAATCACAAACAATTATGACTTGAAACTAAGAGGACTCAATCTTTGTCACGGTATGCACAACTTTTTTTAACTTCAGCAATTGAGTAGACTTGTGATACTCTAACGAAAGTTCATCACCAAAAGCAATATTGCAAGATCTCAGACAAGAAGACCATCCAACAATAGCGTAGTTGAATCCAGTATTAGTTTTTGAGATGTTGTAAACAGTTCCTGAACTTCACATTTGAGATTCTGGATCTTGATAGGCTTAGGATTATCAGTATGCTAAAAAACAGAAAATTGAATAGTGAATTTTATAAAATATTGATATATAACTGAAATTGTTGAAATAATGAAACAAAGCAACGACTGCAAAAGCTTACAAGTCTATCTTCAGCATGTATGGTGAAGTGTAACACTGATTCTGAAGTGGATGATACTAAACGAACCTTTCGAACTTTACACGGTCTATCAACAGCTTGGTTATCTTCTACAATTGTCTTGCCACGAAGTTTGTGCATCTTATCCACCTAAGTAAACTAATTTAGAATATAACAACTCTAAATTCTTGAAATTTTATAACTTTCTTTATCAACACAAACTATCTTCTCAACTCAGCTTTGAAGTTTAAGACTCAATCATACAGAAGAATATCAATATATTGAGACAATAATAAAATAGACAGTATAAAACTAATAAACGCTTACATTAGATACAACACTTGAAGAGGCAGAAATGTCACGAATAGGAAAATCTTTAGACTGTAGTTGAGGATCGTTAACATCATCAGCTATTTTTACAGAATGATCTTCAGGCTACAACAAAATTTAAAAAAAAAAACCTTCTTATACTTATTATACAATAAAATATATGCGTAGAAAATTATAAATTTACAGCATTTTTAACATCTGACTCGTCAACTAGACGCGCAATATTTGAATCAAATAGCCCATCATCAGCAAACTATATTTATAAGAAGGATCATATATAAGAAACCATATTTTAAATCATAATAATATATAAATATTACATGTGTATATATACATTAAAAATATCCTCAAAACTCGTAAACTGCTTAGAATTACCAACCGAAGCTCCAGTATCCTCATCATCCAAAGCAACTTCCCCGGAATCCAGAAGCTGTTTGTGTTTAGCCTACAAAATGAGATTTCAAAAGTTATCAGCATAATATAATAAAAGTTTGTTGGTGCATATTTGTGACAACAACTTAGATTTGGTCTTTGGATATCTTGTAATTAGTTAAACGTTAAACAGTTAGCGGGTTTAGCTTTGTATTAGTGAAATTATAGAGTTTGGGCTAAACAAAACCCAGTTGGGTCAAGGGTGGACGAATTGGGCTTTGCCCATGTAGGAAACCTTAGCCCATGTAGGAAACCTTAGCCCAAGTAGCAACCTTGTGTTATATAAACAAGGTTACGCTTTAGGGTTTAGGTTAATCAGCCAAAACAGTTTTTGTGAGAGAGCAATTTCGTGAGAGCTTAGCTTGGACGAATTTGTGGTTAGGGTTTAGATTGATTGTAATTCTTGTGAGATTGATAATCAATAGAAACCCGGTTTGAAAGTGAATTGCTGGTTTCTGTTCCTACACGTTTTCTGCTATATTCTGATCAAGAGGATTCCGCACTCTTGATTAGATTGACAATTCTGTGAAAGATCCATACATCAAGGGGACCTACAATTGGTATCAGAGCATTAGGCTCTTGAAGGCTCGGTTCAGAATTGTGCTTGGCAGAAACAGGGAGATTTTCGAAATTTTTGCAATTAGGGTTTCGAAATTTTGGCTGTTTTTGATAAAAATTTTCGAAATTTTTGGTTGTTTGATCTTCTGCATTGTTTGTTTGCTATTCTGCAGGTTTTAGGATTCAAGTTTTGGTTGATTATTGAAGAATTTTGGCTAGAAAGGCTTGAAGATTCGAAGATTGTTCTTCGTGTTCTTCACGTTCTTCGTTCTGTTTCTTATTGGATTTTGAAAATTACTGATATTTTGGCTATTTCGATTTTGCAGGAACTGTTTAAGGAATCCGGAAAATCATCAAAGTTTCGAAAAGATTGAATTTCCATATTTAACTGGCGAATTTAATTAATTTCGCAGACTGACCTGCGATTTTAATAGACCTGCGAAATTACCGGTGAAGTTAAATCCAAAGGCGACTTTGGTAACCGTATAATTTTCTACAGCGAAATTATTACGGTTTTCGGCGACTTTACTGATCGTCGTAATAGCGAAATATACAGCGAACTTGACCAGCGAATTTGACCTGCGAAATTGACCTTTTCAGCGAACTTTGATCAGCGAAATTGAACAAGTAATAGACTAGCGAAATTAATCTTGACTGGCTAGCGAAATTAGTAGCAAATTTAAAAGGTGGAAGATTTTTTGGCAAGCATAAGGAAAAATTAACGTTTTCGTGAATAGAAAGTGATCCGTAGCTCGTTTGACTAAACCGTCTGCACCGTCGAATTCCTTGGATTTTTAGGGCAAAAAAAAAATACAAAAAAAAAATACAAAGACTCTGGAAAATCCCGAATTCGGTTTTCGACATTATATATCATTGGATTTGTCTTTTCGAGACGATTATAAAGGTGTAATTTGGTAACCACTGTTTTCGGAGATATTTTGTACGGTTTTACCAGTCTGTTGCGTTAAAATGTCGAACATGACGAATTTGAACGCACCTAAGATGATGAAGGTGGAGAATTATCTTACATGGAAGGCCAGCTTCCAATCATTCATTGAATCTCAGGATGCACGCATGTGGATCTGTATTGAAGATGGGTACACAAACCCAACACACGATTATGAGGGCAGACCACGTAGAACAGACTATGTGAACATGCAAGAGGATGATAAAAAGATGTATGAGGTTGAAAAATAGCCTTGGCTGAAATAAAGATGTCATTACCTGATAGCATCAAGCATACCTTCAAAAGGTACACAAATTCAAAGGATATGTGGGATGCATTAGAAAAGAGGTATCAAGGAAATGAAGATGTTAAAAGGAATAAAGCTGCGATCTCTACAGTACGAGAAGGTTCAAATGATTGTAGTGTTCATCTGGAAAATAATGAGAATGCCACTCGGGCATTCATGGCAGAGATAATGCCAGTTGATGAGGCTGAAACTACTGTGAATGATGTTGAAGCTGAAGTAGAGAAAGAGAGTGAAGCTGAACAGGTTGTTGCTGATGAAACCTCAGAAGTTCATGAGAAAGAGGTACAATCTAATTCTGTATGTTTGAGATGCCATGAACTACAGGGTGAGGTTGACAGGTTGTCAACACAAAACCAAAGTTTGATAAGCGAGATGTCTAACATTAAAGAGTCAAACTTTTTTGCTAAAAGAAATGAATCGTCATACTTGAAGAAGATAAAAGGTTATGAAGCTGAAATTGAAGCTTTAACTTGCAAACTAAATGAAAAACTTCAAGTCATAGACTTAGCTCATGACATGATGGCTGAGAAAACAAAAGAGATTTCTGAAAAATGCAAAGAGTTGTCAGATGCACAACTCAAAATTGTTGAACTTGAAAAGAAATTGAGTCAATTCAGAGATTCGTCTTTTGTAATGAAACACATGATGGGTGGGGTAAAGAAGAGTAATGACAAGACCAGTGTGGGCTTCCAGGGCTTTAATGAAGTTCCACCTCCTCTTAGTCATGACTATTCATTCCTGCCTAGTGAAGATGAGCTAGCAGACTTTATGGCATCTACACCAAGTAGTTTCGCATCCACATCAAGTCAAGGTGATGGATCTGAGAGTGATGATGCTAAGAAGAACAATAAAAGGGAACCTTTGAAAAGGAAAAATTCACCGCCTAAGAATAAAAATCAAGCTTTTGTTAAAAAGATTAATTTTGTTCAAGGTAGTGATATGAAAAATGAAACAACTGTTATTGAAAATGAATCAAATGTAGAGTTTGCTAAAAATAAAAACAAAGAAAAATCTGAATCCAAGCAAACTAAACAAGGTTCATCTAAGGGATCATCACCATCTGATAAGGGATCTACCTCAGAGACTCCAGCTAAGAAGTCTTTGAAAAGGAGATCGTGCTTCAAGTGTCACATCAAAGGACATGTAGCTAGCTGCTGTCCTAACAAAAAGAGTGAAGCACAAATTAGTGAAAAACAGAGAGGGAAATCACCTGAGAAGAAAGGTGATAATGAGGAGAAAGTTGCAAATTCTCCAAAGAAATCTGCTCCTAAGCAACCAGAGAATGCTGTTGTTGGTGTAGATAAGGCTGAAAAAGGAACTCCACAAGCTCCTCGTTTTTAAAGAAATCAACCAAGATTTCAGCCAAAATCTCCACCAGTCAGATATGAGAGACCTAGAAGCAGTTCACCAAGAATGAACAATAATAATTCAAATAATTTCAGAAGTCAAGGTCAATATCAAAATCGATACCAAAATGATGGTGGTCGAACTTTTTATAACTATGGCTTTAGAAATTACAACAATAATGCTTCTTGGAATCAAAATTCAAGGTACCAAAACCAAAATTTCCAAAGGTCAAATAGTCCAAACACATATAGGAACCCTCAGGACCAAAGACCTAGTGGAAATCAAAATCAAATTCCATCAACAGGTCTGAGATCCAAGACTCTAGTTAGGAGTAATGGATATTGGATGGATGTTACAGTAGTTGGTGAATTTGGACGACCCAAGACCATTAAGGCTTGGGTCCCCCAATCTAACTAATTTCTTAGTTGGTGTGTGCAGGAGCTGCTAAGGAGGATTATCAACTTATGGTATGTTGATAGTGGCTGCTCTAGGCACATGACGGGGGATGTGAGATTGTTGATATATATTAAATGATTTAAATTGAAGTTCAAAGTACTGAGTCGACACACTAGATAAGCTGGCAGATCTTTATACTAAAGCTTTTGACAGAGCTCGCTTTGAAAATTTAGTCGAACTCAACGGGATGAGGAATCCTGAATAACTGGTTTTTTATAAGAATTTTGTAAATAGTTTACTGCTTTTCTTAAAAATAAAAAATACAAAAATATTGAAAAATTAAAAAAAATTATTAGAAAATAAAAAATGAGTTATCACTGTGTGAAAAAAGAAGAAATGATAGTACATCAGCAAGTTAGACTGTCACACTGAAACTGAAATTAAATTGCTTAAGTGTGATAGCAGATTCATTATATGATGTACCAGTAGGCAAAAGCATGAAATAATCAACTTACCAATGTGATATAAACCTAAATAAACTGTGTATGAGTGGGGAACACATCAGTGGTGTATGGTTTAATGACCTTAAATCTTGCGTTGATAGATTGCCAAAATCTGAAGTTTTGGGTCTTTATACTGTTATTTCATCTGGGGATATCAGGGTTGTCCTTCTGCTGCATCCAGATACATGCTGACCTAGGCACAACCAGGATATCTTAAAAGAGCTAAAAATGCCAAAACCCATAAATGAAGAAGCTCTCATAAAGAGTCATTCAAAAAGTGCAAAATGCATAATTCGTACCAAAAATGGTATTTGTCTTAGCCCTCGTTAGATATTTTGGTCTCTCTGCTGTACAGAAGTACTGACCTGTTCACCAATTATCTAAACGTTGAAAAACAAAACGGATGAATTCAGTATACTCACCTACTACGATGAATCTTTGTGCATACCTTGATCGTGGGGGTATATCCTGAAGTGGGACACACTAGTATTTTAGTATTAAAATTACCTTAACGTATCAGACGGTAATGGTACTTGAAATGTTCATGCATTTTGTTTAAGAGGACAAATATACTGGTAATCGTCTTGGACTGCTTTTCACGAAAAATTACATAAAGAATTAACTAATGGTGTGAAATGTCACGAATAGGAAAATATTTAGACTGTAGTTGAGGATCGTTAACATCATCAGCTATTTTTACAGAATGATCTTCAGGCTACAACAAAATTTAAAAAAAAACCTTCTTATACTTATTATACAATAAAATATATGCGTAGAAAATTATAAATTTACAGCATTTTTAACATCTGACTCGTCAACTAGACGCGCAATATTTGAATCAAATAGCCCATCATCAGCAAACTATATTTATAAGAAGGATCATATATAAGAAACCATATTTTAAATCATAATAATATATAAATATTACATGTGTATATATACATTAAAAATATCCTCAAAACTCGTAAACTGCTTAGAATTACCAACCGAAGCTCCAGTATCCTCATCATCCAAAGCAACTTCCCCGGAATCCAGAAGCTGTTTGTGTTTAGCCTACAAAATGAGATTTCAAAAGTTATCAGCATAATATAATAAAAGTTTGTTGGTGCATATTTGTGACAACAGCTTAGATTTGGTCTTTGGATATCTTGTAATTAGTTAAACGATAAACAGTTAGCGGGTTTAGCTTTGTATTAGTGAAATTATAGAGTTTGGGCTAAACAAAACCCAGTTGGGTCAAGGGTGGACGAATTGGGCTTTTCCCATGTAGGAAACCTTAGCCCAAGTAGCAACCTTGTGTTATATAAACAAGGTTACGCTTTAGGGTTTAGGTTAATCAGCCAAAACAGTTTTTGTGAGAGAGCAATTTCGTGAGAGCTTAGCTTGGACGAATTTGTGGTTAGGGTTTAGATTGATTGTAATTCTTGTGAGATTGATAATCAAAAGAAACCCGGTTTGAAAGTGAATTGCTGATTTCTGTTCCTACACGTTTTCTGCTATATTCTGATCAAGAGGATTCCGCACTCTTGATTAGATTGACAATTCTGTGAAAGATCCATACATCAAGAAGACCTACAAAGTTACTTATCACCGTCATGTTATCAAACAATGTATTTTATCATCAAAATTTTATACCGTAGCCAATAAATCAAACCCATCATCTCCATAAACTGAATCATCCAAAACAACTACATCAGCTTTCTTGAAGGAAACCTCAGTTCCAGTCTCGGAATGGAAAAAGGAAAGCTCAAACGTTTTAGATGCAATCATGGTGAAAACCAACCAAGATTCAACTGCTATGGTAACTTCTTCAATCAATTTTAACCATCCATCAGTAAATCCGTATCCATCAGTCCATCCTTTCATTATCAAATTCCAAAACCTTTCGCCCACATAGATAGTTGCCATCCCATACTCGTAATTTTTACCATAGAATTGTTTCCAAAATTTGTTAGCAATTAGCTATAGAAGAAGTAAAGGAATATTTAGTGCAGACTTACAAATTTGATATGAACTAATGAGCAACAGAAGTTACAACGGATTAGTCAACAAAAGTTAAAATGAGAATTACTCAACATAGTTAGTCAACAGTAGTTACAGTATTTACACACAACCTAACCATTGTTTGGCTATCAACTATTACGTACCTCTATTGCTATCTAACAGAGGTTTTGTAACAACTGTCATCCATTATGTCCAGCAGAGGTTGCAACGTGGACAGGTCTTAAATATCAGATGTTAGTCAACCGAGGTTAAAAGACTTAGTCAACAGAAGTTAAAAAAGGTTAGTAAACAGATGTTAAGATTATAAGGAAACAGACGTTAAAAGGGCAAACAGATGTTAGCAAGCTGTTGAGCTAGCATAAAATATTTAGAGTAAGTAACAAAATAATATATTGTGACTTACAGTCATGCCAACTTCAGGGCTAATATTTGCTGAAATGTAAGAGTTCTCGTAGACTTTTTCTTTAAAACATGAGACAACGAATGACAAACGTCCAATAGCTTTCACCAATACAGCATCTTTCATTTTCAAACAACAATCTCTAACAAACTTTGTCCATCCATCCGTAAATATACAATGATCATCTCTCTTCCTTACTCGTACTAACCATGATTTGTCACCATCAAGTAACTCTACAATTCTCCCATACGTGACCTCCTTGCCCCACAAAAGAGTCTGAAAATCAAGTGGTATATTCTGCAACAGTAGTTAACAAACATCTTACATCAAAAATTAATGTAGAATCCTAATAGTAGAAGGAAAGTTAAAAAACATACCAAAAATATAAAATCATCTTCATTAAGGAATTGTAAAAAGGATGGTGTTTGATTGGATAGATTCATATCTGCAATAAACAATTTAAACTTACAAGTTATAAAAATGAACAACATCCAACAAAAGTGATAGACAAACAACATTATAAAATAGACATCGCTAACATCTCTTAAAATAAATCAGCACTTAAAAAACAAAAGTACCAAATATTAACCGGACTATTTGTATAATCACACACTTAAGGTTGATTTATTAATCGTAATGTAGAAGACAACATCACGAAGATGCATGCACAAATTGAGACAGAGAATGCTATCAGTAACTTCATTTAAGTTAATGCAGTACTTAATCAATAAAAATACATCGGATTACAACAACTATTATTTGCTTCAAGAGAGAATATGAAACGCCGTCAGTGACAAACATATACTCATAACATCAAATAATGATTAGTCTAACATATATAATACAAACAATAAATTCAAAGAAACAATACTTGATTTTATAGCGTGTAATCTATATTATGCAATAGAACCTTGCCGATTTTGATAAGAAAGTTATTTGAGAAAACTTCCGAACATGTTTTCTGGAGCTTATATTCAATAATGGAGATGAAAAGTATATTAAATGGAGTTAATACAGATGTTACATTTACACTGGTTGGTTGAAATTAAATTTTGTAAAATTTATACTTTACCCCCTTTTACATTAAAACAACTCAATTTTTGCACAGCAATAACCACTGTTTGAATATAAATTTAAAATGTTAAATACGAAAAACTTATCTATTAATTTAATATATTTATATTTATATAATTAAAAATAGTTTTTAAATCCCGATATTAAAGATTATTATAAGTTAAATAAGTAAACAATTACAAGTTAATAGATAAATATCTTATTTTCAACAATCCCAATACAATCTCACCTCTTCTTCTCCGGCGAAAAAACTCTACAGTTTCTTCTCTGGCGAAAAAACTCTACAGTTTCTTCTTCCTCAGACTTGACGATCAGAAGTTTAAAGTTTTAGATCAGGTATCTTTTTTTTGTTCTCTTGTGTATTTTATAGGTATGCTTTGACATGTTACTTTCAGTTTCCTCATTTCAAATTATATAAACATCAAAATCATAATCTACTGATGTTAAAATAGATAAACTTATATGAACTTATTTTCTTTATTTTATAATAAGATTTATATCTACCTATTTAGTTACATTTTGATTCATTCCATCTAAATAACAATCTGAAATATTATTGTTTCATAAATATTTGGTTGTAAATTTTAAGAATGGTTTTAGAATTATTGTATGAACTGCCATGTAGTGTTGATACATTTGTTCTATCAATATTAATTTTGATAAAATATTCTGCAATCAGTTTATAGTACTCATATGTCTGATTTGTAAGTGAACATAGCCTTGTCTGCTGAAAAAAACTGAAGTTTGAAGTTGACACAAACATGGATATTTGAAAACTTTATTGCCATATAATATTTTTTTATTATACAAGAATAAAAATTTGATCTTACACAGTGTTAGATTCATATTGTTGGTTGTAGGGACCATATTGAAGTACACAACATATAAGTTTGGTCCTACAGAGTGTTGGATATTTTTTTATACCTTAAATAGAATGCTTTCCAGATACAATTGATTTTATGTTTTAGTATTTAACTGTTATTGTATTTTTTTACTTTCAGATGGAGTTTATGATAATTATCAACGTCTCTGAATTGCCAGACCTAAATGAGGGATTGGTAAGCTATATTCTTAGAACAAATTAGCTCAAATCACAATTGTATGCTAAAAGCTGTATTTATAAAATTAAAGATATATTAAATGTTGTGTATTTTATATACATAGGTACTTCCAAGGATAATGAGTAACCAATTACCAAGAAAGTGTGAAGTAATAAAGTTGGTTGATTATATGGGTTTTAAGTATAAGATTGCAGTACAGAGCATTGGTCATAAAAGTAAGAGGATAAACGGGCCAGAATAGACTCGGTTTGTTGAAACTTATAGAAATAACAACATAGACAAGCTGTGTTTAAAAAAATTGAAGGAAGCAAAATTTGAGATAAATGTTTTGAACAATGAGGGATTGAAGATTAGAAAAGATGGCTCGAACAGAGATTATGTTCATGGTTGCTTGATACAGGCTGAAAAAGAAACATACTGCAAGCAGGTTAAAAATTGCTACTTATTTTTATATATTGCCAGTGTATCTTTTGGACTGTTAGAAAAACTTCTAATTTATATTTTGTATCCTATATAAATTCTAATATGACATTTCTAAAATATATGAAAATTATAGCATTTACCACACGATTTGCTGAAGCTGTTGTCGCAAAGGAGATTAAAAATTGATAACTTGGTTGCCAAAGTACATGGACCAAAGCAGAATAGTAAAGTTGATGTGCATTATGTTTTCTCTCCTGAAAACAAAAAGGGATTAACTGCTGGTTTTATGGGACCAGGATGGATAACTTTTTGCTTCGAAAATGACATTGAGGAAAGCTGCCAACTGATGTTTCAATGGATGGGAAGTACTCCTGAAGACGACTTTAACTTCACTGTGAAGGTTTTTAACAAAGACGGGATTGCACTTCACGGGTAGACAAAACATCACTGCAGTCGTACCAATCACCAACACCGCAAAAGGCGTCCACATTATAAAAAACAGTTTGAATACCATGTTTTAGAGACACACAGCTTGGTATTTACATATCTACTTTTAATATGGTTGATTTTACTTATAATGTTGGATCTATCTGTTATTACTTAAAGTATATGTTGTTTTGAATGAATAACTAAAGAAAGAATTTTCCTTTACAGGCAATACCGAAGAACTTTGTTCGAGAACACCAGCTAAATGATTACCGTAGAGCTGTGCTGTCATTTGGTCATGTGAAGTTTTTGGTACAACTGGTTGTTAGGAGAGATCCTAGAAGACCTGACGATAACAACCATCTAGTGATGCATACAAACTGGCAGCGTATCATGAATGAAACGGGAATATCTGTGGGGAAAAAGCTGAGGTTTGAGATAGTCGAAGAAAAAAGTGTAAGAGGAGATAAAATACACTTTGAAGTTTGTTGACATGATCTTTGAACACCTTTTCAGCCTTTAATAATTTATGTTTTAGTTGACATGTTTGATGGACAAATTTCTTCTTTGGAAACTAACTTAACAATGAATTTATGCAGTCTTAGTATATACTTTCAAAACTTTGTGGTTTTACCTTTTTATATTTTTCAACTAAACATTACTTTATTTTGCGTCTAAACATTACTATTTTCCATTACATTTCCCGGTCACTCAACAAAAAGAAATATAAGACTCAAAATTAATAAAATAGTATACAACTTGTAATTACAAATAACAGTGTTTTAAAAACTGTCCTACCAAAGGGACAAACTCAAGATCTGTTTCGCTAAACTTTGCAAACCAAAACGTCTGTTGAAGACAACCACTATTGAAAGAAAAGTCTGTTACTTAAACCAAACAACCTCAGCTCATGAGCCAAACAAACTCTGCTGATGAACCAAAAGGTCTGTTAAGACAAAGACTGCTGAAGCAAATGTCTGCTAAAGAGAACCTCTGCTGATGAAGCAAAATGTATGATGAACCTAAGTTCTGCTGTGCACCAACAGATATTACACAATTCAACAGAAGATCTATAATATAAGATCTTTAACAGATGATGTTCAACAGCTCATAAGGTCTGTTGAAGCACGCTATAACAGTGCTTAGCCTTTAACAGATCATTAACAATGCTTAGGGGTTAACAGATGTTAGCACGCTATAACAGTGCTTAGCCTCTAACAGATGTTAATGTATCTCAGACCCCAACAGTTTTCCGACTAACCAATTGATTAAATTTTAATTCATCAATCTAACAATAATATACAACCCTACTACTTATCCAGTCCATCAATATCACCAAAAATGTATATAATGTATAATAACAATATTATATAACAAACAAAAGGTTAACCTTACTTGATATTTAAACCGTAGACATTACATACCATATTTATCGTCATAGCCCTTACAAACCAAACTTTTAACCACAGTTTGTTAAAACAACAGTTAACCGACATAAATAAAAACCACAAGGATTCTTCAAAAATAAGTGGTTTCTACTTATCTCTCATAAGAATTGTTTTTTCATAAGCATCTAATTGTTAACCTTAGTCAGCTTCTTCCAGGTTCTTCTCACATTAGTGGATAGCTCACCAACGTTGACAGCATCAGCATTTTGAGCCATCTGCTTTCCATCGGGACTTGATCCAGAATCCTTTTCAACTTCAACGGCTGAAGAGTCGGCCATAACAGAGACAACATCCTTGCAACAGATCACAAAACAACTATTGATCTCATTTAATAAAATAATGAACTCTTTTTAAACATATTAAACATACTTTAAAAATAAATACTCACCCTTGAAGTTCGTTCAGCAGACACCTGGGAAGATTCTGAAAGGTTAACGTCTTTAACGTCAGCTACCTCTTGAGTAACCTAAAGGATCATAATATATGATATCATATAAAAAAGTACAGAATCCAGTGTTTAAAACTTAAAAGAAAAATAAATACATTGAAAGAGTAATTTTATATGCTACCTCATCCGTATTTTCATCACCATTACCATCTCCACCAACCAACTCAGCAATTATTACTAGATTATCACATGTTTTATGCACAGTATAAACACGATAGTCATTTTTAAGATTGAACTCTGAAACATCAATCTTAAAAGCAGCCTTCTTATCAACCAATCGAAATATCTCATGAGGGAATCCAGTATCATTGGCCTTAACCTGCCTCTCTCTTATGTCACTCGCCGCTAATCCAAGAAGCTTCTGAACATCTCTATCAAACATAACAAAAGAAACACTACCACTCTCATCCTGCACCCGCACTTGCACCTTGAACCTGAAATATACACAACTAACTAAGTAAACTATAAAACTATATTCAGATATCAGTCTTAGAATGTTACTTATATAAATATAACGGTAAATAATCATCATTGCTTACTTTGTGGTGATTGATGTACATTCAGTATGAGATTTGATTGTAACAACCCTCAAGAAAACTGACACCCTCGAATATTTTTCGACATCCTAAAAATATATTACAGACCCCAATATGTCTTTAAATACAAACCGTAAGTAAAAACCGAGCCCGAATTATATTATAGTTATTAAATAAATCAAAAACAAGAAATATAGGGCTGAGGCGGGCCGCGTAGAACCCACCTCAAATCTCACGCGGGCCGTATCAAGACTGGAGTTGACTTCGCTGACTTCTTTAGTTGAAGCGGGCCGCGTAAGGGTTATGCTTAGTTAACGCGGGCCGCGAGAAACCTATACACGCAAAGACATCCGGTGCTGACACGTGTCGACATCGTGTCGAACCTAGTAGATGAACAGGACAAGCTACGCCGTTGACCGATGTTGACGCGGGCCGTGTAAGGCTTAGCCTTACCTTACGCGGGCCGTGACAGGACCAGAATCCAGCCATATAAATAGATAGCATCGGATTACAATTTTCGTCGCTCACATTTCAATCTCAAATCTCAATTTCTGTAGTAGAGAAATTATAGTCAGGTACTATACCCCTAATTAGCGAGGTTCTGCTCCGTTGTAAGTATTATAACCCCGGTTTCATAATAGTTACGCTGCTCGATTGATTTAGGGTTCCGTAACAACTGTCGTGGTTCTGCCCGACGTAGTTGTTGGAATACCGTCTCGGGGAGGGTATCATTTATATTCTTTAAAGGGTTATGATACTAACCAATATACATTTGTATAAATTATAGATTATATCCAGGAAAACCTTACAAGAAGCCTAAGATAGCAATGTGAGTAATCTCCTTTTTCGTGTCAATTGTTTCTATAAAACCTTAATTGTTTATATCATATTACCAGTATGTGAGTCGTGTAATTCTTCAATTATCGCCGGTATTATGGGGTTTTGTATACATTACTTGATAACCTTCACAATTGGACGATGAGTAGCCAATGTGTGATATGACCATAGCCATAGATACGGTCGAGTGGCAAGTACTGAATGGGTAATTGTGTAGATATAAACATTGTAATCGCTCTCAATACTGTGGTAATTGATAAAACTTGTTTTGATTAAATTGGGATTCACTCACCAGTATTTCCCGCTGATAAAATATTTTTAAAGCATGTTTCAGGTAACACAATGTGAAAGCCAACTAGGAAAAAGCCAGCTCGAGAGCACTGACGGCTTGGAAAATAAGTGGCTATAAAAGTTATCTAAGAAACAATGTTTTAAATTAAATAAAATAGGGTTTGTCCCTATAAAAGTATTGTAATAAGAAACTTGGGTTTTACCCATGTGGTTATTAATATAAACTAGTGGTATATACCCGCGCTTCGCAGCGGGAATTTGAACGGTATCGGTTCGACATGTATCGGGATTAGAAACGGTTATTATCGGTTTGATTCGTTATGACGGGCTTTCAGTATCGGTTCATTTCTTTACAAAATATTAATAAATGTTTTACGTCATACAAAACCCATACAAACAAATACCTATACCGATGTTGTTCAGCCGATATTGCTTAGTTCATCTCATCAAGGTTAGACAAACAAAAAAAAAAGCAAAACCGCTAAAACTTGGATAATAGATGAGAAAAACAAAAATATGGTTTGTTATTCACATATGGAACGTAGCCATACGATGTAAATTATAGTTTATTTGATTTGTTTCTTAGTTAATTAATATTTATTTTCTTTCAATATTTTATATAATAAGTAGCATAAAAAATTGTAACTCATGTATATTTAACTATTAAAGATTCTAATATAGTGATTTCTTTCATTATTATTTTTTAATGTTAATTTTTTCTTAAATGTATTTTTAACTATTAAAGATTCTAATATAGTTATTTCTTTAATTATTATTTTGAATATGTTAATTTTTCCCTAAATATTTGTCTGGACCATTTCCACCGCCGCCTAAGAAAACTTTCACAGCAGTCATTTGCAATGTTTTCAGAACTGGATCGGACATCGAACCTGCTAGCTTATTGGTTCACTGGTTGAACCGGATTTAAGGACCAGATATTTAATATATAATATTTAATTTAACAATTAATAAAATATAAAAATTATAAACTAAATATATGAAACTAAAGTGTATATACGCTTTTCTAAATATCTAGGCATTGAAATTTGAGAAAAAAATATTTCTACATCGAAAGTTGAAGCCAGTCTTCTTCATCCCCATCGGAACTCCAAATCCACCACCATGACTCCACATCTGCCTTCCACATACCCCAGATCCACTATTTTTCACAGATCCCCTTCAAATCTGCCATGCTGGATGTAGCTATCTTGCAGCAATTAACAAATACAGGTTCGACCGCCGAATCGGTCCAACCGGCCGACCGGCCAACCGTTACAAACCGGCCGAATTTTTCAGACACGATCGAATCAATGCAACCGGACCGCCATCCTTACCGATTCCTGGTTGAACCCGCCGGACCATTTGCAAACGATCGAATCAATGACTCATTTGCTTTGCTGGTTTGATTTTTTTTAACACGACTTAAATAAATAATATTCAAATGCAAATGATTTTGCATTCCTACCCGTACCCACAGAATTGGTATTGAGCAAAGGCAAAAGCAAAGAAGTAAAATCACACAACTCTTGTTCTCTTTCGCGTCGCCGCTGTACTTCCCGTCGGCAACATTCCTTGGGCTCCTGACATTCTATCTATCGATTGCATAAACCTTGATGTCTCTCCCGGTCCATCACCTAGCCGGCACCACCACAGCCCCCATCTATCGCCGCTGTCTCCATTTGTCTTCTCCGACCGGGGATAATAAGGTAACAAATTGACTTCTCCGTTTGTACTCTGTTCGATCAAACTCTAGAACCAAAATTCAACTCCCGTTTCCAAGATGCGCATGAGGGATGACGGTGGAAACCCTATCCATCATGACTATTTAAACCACAAAAACCATCACCGTCACCCAACCTATTGTACAAGCACCAGATTACGGCATAGCCGGTCGTCGGAGTTTCCATCTCTCTTCCACGTATAGTCCTGTGCACCAACTTCCCTTTCTATTATTGGTCCCTTTCTCTCTCTACTCAAGCAAAAATAAGCACGTGTAAAGAAACATGTGAATGAAGACAAAACTAAATAGGGGTCGAAATAGGAACATTGAAAAGCCTGTGGCCAGAGTAAAGCAACGAATTCACCACTGGCGCAAACCAGCGATAGGATTTGATATATATAATAATATGGTGGTTTTACTCTGATAAACATTTCCTAACTACGGTCCTGATGTAATTTCCGCTGCGAGACTAATCAAACTGATACCACCAAACTCTGTGATCACGTCCGCCCGTTCCCGGGGATCAGGGATCGGGGGTTGTGACAGAAGGTGGTATCAGAGCCTAGCCACTGGTCTAAGCCAACGAAGTGTTCTGCTGACACTTAAAGTTATATTTTGTGTTAGGAAATAAATTATGGAAATACATGCATAATTGTAATTATTATGATGTGTTATTTGACTATTTGTTAGTTTATAGTATGAGTAAGAAAAGAATTTCGGACATCTATCACAAACTAGATAGTTCACCCAAAGAAAAGGGAAGTTCATCCCAAACAAATTTCTCAAGATACTCAGCAGATACTAAGGAAAGAATATTTGTCCGTAAAGCACAGTTTGAAAATCCACTTACCCCTAGTAAAAGAAGCCGGATTCTTAGAAAAAGTCAAGAGAATATGAAAAAGTCTCAGGAAACCCAGAAAATAGGCAGTAACCCACCCTGGGAAGATAAATTAGACGAAAAATGGGCAAATCTCTACATGTTAGCTACTGTAGCAGTAAATGCTAACTTATAAGTTAAATTACAAAACCAGTTCTAGCACCTGCGACACTTACAAGCCGGAAATGTTAAACTATTAAATAAACCGTTAGTATAATTCGAAAGTTCAGTTGTAATCTAGCAATAGTTGTTTTAAATAAATTTTAGAAAATCCTTATCGAATCCAGGCACCTACACCCCATATAAGTAACCTGCACCCCAGATTCCGAACCCAGTCCTAGAACCTGCAACCCCAATGAGTGCAGAAAATGTACAAGAACTTAGGACATTTGGTAAGGAAAATCTAGAAAGTAGTGAGAGAATGAGAAAGATGGAAGAACAACTCGTATGGAAAATACAATGAGCGTAATATGAATTTCTGAATAAATCCATATCTGTAGATGTGATGGCAGAAACGGTAATAGTAATAATAATAATAAAATAAAATAAATATGTGTACGGATGCCTATTATTATTTATTTCAGTCGGTATTGTAAATTTTAATTTCAGTACTGGTGTGTAATAGATGAATATAGTAAAATCGCAATGATCGACGCTTTTGACTAAAATTGCGTATTATGTGATTTACTATATTAAATATTATTCTATGATATTAATATTTGGTAGATGTTTAAAAAAATTCAGATGGCCGACAAAGTAAATCAAGGAAATCTGAATAATGATAACCAGAGTAACATTAACTTGGTTAATGAGAATCCTAGCATCAATAACAATGGAAATCAAGTGGATAATAGTGCTATCCAACACATAGTAGCACAAGGAATTATAGATGCAATGCCATTTATTCTTCAAACTGTTAAGGATGCTGATAACAAGAGTAAACATAGCAATAAGCGACCAATTGAACCAGACCACAGCGTGAACAATGGACCCAAACTTCAAGCACCCATTCCCAAAATAAGAAGAACCATGCCTTATGGTTGTTCTTACAAAGAATTTTGGTCCTGCAAACCAATGGAATTCTCGGGCAATGAAGAGGCCATTGCAACCCTACGCTGGATAGAAAAGACTGAGGCAGTTTTAAGAATAAGCAAGTGTGCAGAAGAAGATAAAATATTGTTTGCTTCTAATCTGTTTAAGAACTCAACCTTAGAATGGTGGAACACTATCCTCCAAACTAAGGGAATTGATAGAACTTACAATATGGAATGGGAGGAGTTTAAGGACAAGGTGGAAAGGAAATTATGCCCTCCTAATGAAAAAGAACAGATAGCAAATAAATTCCTAAACCTTAGGATGACTGGTGTGGATAGCAAAGGGTACACTAGGTTATTCTTTGAATATGCTAGAATAGTGCCAACTCTTGCTTCACCAGAACCAGTGTTAATTTCCCGTTATATCTGGGGATTAATTGGAGAGATAAGACATGTAGTCAAGGCAGTTAGACCTCAAACCATAGAAGAAGCTGTAGAACTAGCAAATACCTTGACTGATGAATTAGTCCGTACCCGAGAAGAAGATCAGAAAAGGAACCTAACCCAGAAGCTTACACAAGAATTTCACTCTGGAAATTCTAATCATGAGAAAAATATAGGTTCTACCTCTGCACCCTACTGTAGGTATTGCAAAAGAAAGCATTCGGGAAGATGCTCCATATACTGTAACTTCTGCAAAATATCGGGACACCAGGAAGAAGACTGCAGGAAGAAAAACAGCAGGATATGCTACAACTGCGGAGAACAAGGTCACATCAAGCCAAATTGCCCGAAATTAGCTCCAGCTCCAGATAACAAGAATACTAAAAATGCTAGAGCATTTGTTCTAACGGCAGAAGAAGCAAAGATGATCCCGGATGTGATCACTGGTATGTTTTAGTTAATGATATTTTTGCTACAGTATTATTTGACTCTGATGCAAACTAAAGTTTTATTAATACTTTATGTTGCAAATTTCTAAATCAATCATTAACTAAACTACCACAAGTATGTCTAGTAGAGATAGCCAATGAAGAAACCATTAAGATTTCTGAAATCTTGCAGGGAGCAAGAATAGAAATTTTAAACTATAAGTTTATTACAAATCTTTACCCAATGAATCTGGTAGGATTTGATATTGTTTTAAGAATAGATTGGTTAATAGCCAATAAAGCCATTACTTTATGTGATCAAAAGTCAATTCAAGTAAATTCACCAAAAAGGTCAAACGATCATTTACCTTTCATAAGAATTTTCTTAGTTATCACACAAGTATCAATGCTGCACCATTCGAAGCACTTTATGGACAAAAGTGTTTCTATTGGGTAGAAATTGGGGAAAAGCAACTATCTGGACCTGAGATAGTGCAGGAAATAACTGACAAGATCATTCAAGTAAAAAAAAAATCTCAAGCACAAGAGATTAGTTCTAGTCAAAGTGATGTGAGACTCCAAAAGAGGACCTAAATACACATGGGAGCTTGAATCTGAAATGAAAAGAAAATATCCACACTTGTTTCAGTAGATCTCGAGGACGAGCTCTAAAACAAGGTGGGGAGAATGTAACAACCCTCAAGAAAACCGACACCCTCGAATATTTTTCGACATCCTAAAAATATAT
>JARYGA010017223.1:0-24975 GCA_030545235.1 Helianthus tuberosus | reverse complement strand
GGGGTACGGATAAGACTCAATCATATTTTCAAAGGGTGCGGTCGGGTTTTTTGCCTAAAATATATACTAATTTTTTTTTTCGATAGGTAAGCCCGCCCGCCCACAAGTGTGGATAGATACACTCCTGAATGTGATACGTGTACCTAACATTCAGTCTATCTTACTGTGAAATGTGACTAAACAACAATTTTATTAAGTTATGAGTTGGTTAGTTAGTACCCTCAGTCCCTCACGATGCATTGATAAAATGACCTGAATGTGTTTTTAATTGCAAAACATAACTAATATATACTAAAGTTGTGAAAGTTGAATGATATTCATAATACCTTTTAAATGTTATATGCTTCTAGAGATTATATATAAAGTTGAATGACAAATTGAGAAATAAGTTGGAGTTATTTTTAATATCCTTTGATAGCTAAGTTTTACCACTTTTTGATGTTGGAGAAAACAAAAAATAAAAAAATATAATAAAAAAAAATCCTTTTTATACAAGTTGCTATCCTAAGTAAATTTAATTATTTTTCGGTTTATACAACGCATCAAATCAGATGTTGTATTCCTTAGGCTGTACGGTGTGAGCGTTATTGGCCCCTTCATCTCAGCAATTCATCACTCAATAGCGCCCCCTACACCATACCACAGGCGTTATTGGGGGGCTATTGAAGGCCAGCCATTGCAATAACGAGTATTCGCGAGGTGTTGTGTGTGTGAGTTATTAAAGGTAGGGATGCCATTGTTGAGAGTAAGAAAAGAGAGGACTCGATCTCATACCATACTAACTATTAAGAAGAGGCAATAAAGCCCCCCTCGTTGACGTGACGCACTGAAACCCCTACCATCTCCGAACGATAGCCTGTAGCCTTATAAACCAATTTAGTAACTTTAAGGGGAAAACACAATTTAACCATAAACTATAAAAAATATATAAAGACTATTTTACCCTTCACCCAGGAGTGATTGCACCCACTATACAAGATTGAAAAGCTTGTTGCTCTTACAAGTAAAGGACCACTTTGAAGAGACTTGAACTCCAGTTATACAAAAATATGATGGTAGAGATGATTGTTTGCCTTTGGAGTCTTCCCAAAATGATTATATCTCTGCAAGTGTATATTCTAAGTCTATGATTGTTTCAAGCTTTTCTACATATTAGATCTGTGTCCAATTTATATTGATAAACTTGAGATATCGAATTTCTGATATGTGAATGTACAAATGTGGTAAGATATTGCAGAAGATATATATATTATTAACGTATGACTTTATGACAAATGAATACAATGTTTTAAAAACCGGTTTGTTAATGGTATCGGGTTGCGCTTAGAAAAGGTTGAACCGGACGGTTCAACCGAATTGACTAGTTAACCCTACAATTCCATAAAAAAAAATACAATTTCAACTCAAAAAATAATCTAAAACATCATTCCATAATAAAAAAAAAAAGTTTTTTCAACAAAGTTTTATTAAATAAAAGTCTACAATAGGTTTATGGCGTTGGAAAGTTGAATGCATCAAGTTCACGACCCCCTATGTAGATAAACTCATGAATATAAAACTTGCAAAATTATATAGATACCACATTCATATTGGTATTGGGCCCTATGTAGATAATAAAACAAACACTAAGTAACCCTCAATTGTACTAAAAGGTTACAAAAAAATAGTGGGCCATGAACATATAAGTAATATTACGTTAAGAGAGTTTGAGAAAGTGTAAAATACAATACGACTTAACGTACATCACGTACGCGACCAAATTACGCACGTTCATTTGAAAATCACGCACGTTATAAACTCAAAAAACCTAATCAAGCATGTAGGATACATAAATCACGCACGTTATCACGCATGCCCTACCTCCCAGTTCAAAAATCTCATCCCCTGTTCTACGATCTGAAACCATTGTTACTGCCCTCTAACTCCAATTGAATCAAAGCTTGGTCATGTTCTTGCATGCTCTGTTCTACGGTCTGAATCAAAGCTTGGTCATGTTTCTTCATCCTCTGTTCTACGGTTTGATTTCGAGCGTCGATATTTTGATGAAACTTTTCAAAATCAACGATGAATTTGAACCCAATTCGATGAAATTGACCGAACAATAGCCAATTTGAAGTGAAACGAAAAGAAATTTGAAACGAATCGAATGAAATTGATCAACCCAGGCGGTCTGAAAATTTGATATAATCACGCATGTTATATGAAATATTCATGCATGTTGGTTTTTTTGAGTTTATAACGTGCGTTATTTTCAAATTAACGTGCGTAATTTGGTCGCGTACGTGATGTACGTTAAGCCGTAATGTACGTTAACCTTCCTCTTTGGTATATATATATATATATATATATATATATATATATATATATATATAGTGTGAGGTTTATTGGGGAACACTAAAAAAGTGGTGAACAGCGGGGAACCGACTCAAACGAACTCCGATTGGACTCATTCCAGCGGCGTTGGAACCGGCTCGTCGAACCCTAACTAAGATCTCTTAATCCTAAACCCTAAATCCTAACTCTTAAACTCTAAACCCTAAAGCTAAAAAATAAGGCTAAAACCTAAGCTAAACCGTAAAATCTAAACTATAAACCCTAAAAGCTAAATCCTAAAGACTAAACCTAAAGTTAAACCCTAAAGCTAAACTCTAAAGCTAAACCCTAAACCCTAAATCTAAACCCTAAAGCTAAACCCTAAAAGCCAAACCCAAATATATTTAGGGTTTAGGGGTTATGATTTAGGGTTCAGGGTTAAAAGATCCTAGTTGGGGTTCGACGAGCCGGTTCCAACGCCGCTGGAATGAGTCCAATCGGAGTTCGTTTGAGTCGGTTCCCCACTGTTCGCCACTTTTTAGTGTTCCCCAATGAACCTCACACTATATCTATATATATATATATATGTATATATACTAGGTTATATACCCGTGAACTTCACGGGTTATGGCCTGTTTTATAAAAATTTATATTCACAAAAGAATTTTATATATATGTTTTCTTATAATTGGATAACCTCTTGATACTAACATTTTATTGGTTTTTTTTTTAAAACACCACTTTAACGTCCTTTCTATACGTGTTTTTCTTACCGCGCCGCCTTTTGCAAACATTCCACACCCCAAAACACGGCTCTAACCCCTTTTCATAAAAAAAAAAAAAAACAAACGCTTCCTTCCGGTTCCATTCAAACAAAACATTATTTCTTCTTTTACACCCCCCCCCCCCCCCCTTACAATTTTCCTTTCAAACAAAACCAGCCCCAACAAAAGTTGATTTCGGATTTCCTACCTAGGATCCCCTTCCTATATTTTTTTGAGTAAAATGCACGGATAGTCCTCAAAGCGGATGGAGGTTAGTTTTTATGGTTAAGTGGGTGTGAAATGACAAGGACTATCCGAGTAACAACTTGTCAAACCACAGGGACTAAGAGTGTAATTCTGAAAAGTTTGGGACTAAAGGTGAAATTTCACCAAACCACAGGGACTATCCGTGCATTTTACTCTTTTTTTTATAAAAGTCTATAATACTACATCTACTACAGTTGAAATTAAAATCCCTGCTTATGTGTTGTACCTTCTATACAATTACACTTTTGGGGGGAAACGACATTGTTATACCCTGATTCATGAAAATGGAGTCAATATGTCCATTCTTGAGGGAGGACTACTTTTGATAGTCCCATTTGTTCGTTTCAATTCGGATATAAAATTGCTGCCCCCTTTTAGGTTTCCAAAAGAGGATTGAATATTACATGTTGGCGAGAAAGATCAAAGTCGTGTCTCAATAATCAATATTGGCCTCATCTATCATGTACATTCCAAACAAATCGCATAACTCGTACCATCTTGGATGTTGAGGATGATGACTGTTTCTAGCAGCATTAAAATTATGTTCTTTCATTTTTAACAAATCCTACATTACAAAAAAAAACACAAATTCTATGTCAAATGTATTGCAAGAGAATGAATAAATAAGAAGAAAAACAAAGTGGCACCTAAACCATGCAAGATTCAATGTTCGTCTTTCATATATGTGATGGTGTTCATGCCTGTTTATCCCTCTGATCATAATTGGCAGCCCATTAACATGTAATTGTTTTGGCTGCCCATCAATAAAAAACAGTTTTTTAAATAAACAAAATGATGTAAAGCATGTATTGAAGTAAAGTGAATTCGATATTTTAGTTACCTGAAACAGAAAAAAGCACTCTTAAACCACATCATTTAGTCTCTTGCACCGCCATCAGCACCCCTCATTTCAAAATATCTCTCAAGTGTTACCTTAATCAGAAAGAAACCGAAGTATGATTATAATAAAAACAAAATCGAAAAAAAGTCAACTCGAGCTTAACCCATGAGTAACTGCAAGATAAGAAGAGTCACCTTGTTGTTGTTAAGAAGATGTTTTTAATCCTCTTCTCTTTAGATCCATCGCTCAGCACCTTCCACACAGAAACTAAACAAATTCACAAGCTAAAATGAACATTTCTTCCTCTTCTCTTCAGATCCATCGCTCAGCACCTTTCACACCTAGTGATTCCACTTCTTTTTCCTCTTAAATAAACACATACATGTCATCTTGGAAAGCTCCCAAGCTTCTAGCATATTCTGATGTCAGTTGCTTAGTTTTGGACACTCATTCCATCCCTAAACCCATGTTGCCTTATTGCATATTCACAAGTAATATTGTTGTGTGGTGATTCTCCCAAGTCATTCAGAATTGATATTCTCCAAGAATCAGCTCAATTATTCTGCTAGAAAGTCCTAAAAGTTACACAAGTTATTCACACATAAAACTTAATTACATAATAGAATTGACTATCACAACTTTTTGGAAAAAAAAAACTGATGATTAAATTCATTAAAGCATATCAACAAACACGGGTTTCACTTCACGAATTGGGCATGCATAGCTTACAAAAAAAAATTAATTTTGAATGGAATGAAGTTGACTTAGTCAACATAATTGAAATAAATGACTTCGTTAAAAAGCAATTAAAAGCCCTAGATCATAAACCAAAGCTAGGTTTATCACAAAATTACCTACAATTTGAGATAACCAAAGCCCTAGATCACAAATGAAAGCCCCAACTGGTCCGACGGAGGCTACAAGCACCACGTTAGTGAAGATGAGTGCAACCTGTGCTCGGTCTACTTGTTGGTCTTCTCAGAGTGCCGGGGGGATGTTCTGGATTTGCAGTAAAAATAGCCCAAATGGCATTCCCCTTAAAATAACCATTTGGCTCAATCCACTACTGCACCATATGAAAGAGTATGGGCCAAATTAACATGATTCTAATTACTACTATAAATCTCAAGACCCAATCTGCACCATCCTTCTTTTCCAATATGTTTACTGGACGTACCTACACACCAACACTCCAAATACCAAACCATCTCAACTAAACACGCCCAAAATAATAAGCAACCCCTCTCAAATTTATCATGCTTGTAAGCACACTTGTTAACCCCACTAACCGTCACCGGTTGACTGCCATTGACTTTTTAAAAGACTTTTTAAAAGTTTGCTATGAAATTTTAGTCAGCGAACTTAAAAAATGTACTTTTTCTAGCCAAGCTTTTTCCAAGCAAATAGCATAAAGAAAGGTTACTACAGACCTGCGCTCGAGCCACTGGCTATGACCAACCATCCTAGGCTTATTGTCTATGTGCCATAAGTTTAATACCACCCCGATTGTTGCCCTGCACCTAGTATCAATCAATTTACCTACACCAAAAGACAGCTTCATCAAACACACTTAAAAGGCCTCGCTCGGCTCGACACATCTATAAAGCGAGCTGAGTTGGCCGACACATTTTCAACCGAGCCGACTCACTCTTTTCAGATGTATCAAGATGCCGAAAACTTATAAGCTTTACAAATGGCATTTCCAAAAATTATAAGATTTACAAAATTGTAGATAATCTACACTGGAAGGTAGCTTCATAAAACACAGTTTAAAAGCTACCAACCCATGATTTGTAATTTGCTCTAACCTTCTAAAAATTAAATATCATAATCCATTAACTAAAAAAAAAAGCTACAATGGATCGGATTATTTTATCTCGAAACAATTTTCTTCCACTTTCAACAGATTATCCTTAATCTTTCTCTTTGCTTTTCTATACTGTTTATTTTCCTTTCACCCATAACTAAAGCAGTAAAATTATCTTAATTAATAATCTAATACTGGATGAATAATCCTACTGGTTAGAAACAGTTCCCAAATTTTACATCGAATGGCACCTCCATACCCACTTCTAAAATAATAATTTAACCCTAAATGATCAGAACAAATCATAATCATTTTTTTGCTCTCAACAGATTAGTGAGACTACCCCAAACACCCCTAAATCATTATCCTACATAACCGAAAACTGGCTACGAAAAAACACATATCTACCAGTAAAAACAATTAAATTATTACTGTTTTATCACCTCATGTAAAGAAAACCATGGAGAAGAACAATTGTGCAGAACGTTTCTTGGATGACATTATTGAAATCTAGGGTTAGGGCTTGCTCTGAATCTCTGATACATAACTCACCATCAACGTCATCTGAATACCGAAAAACGAAACTGGATAGTAAGATTAAAACCTTGGAAGCAACAACAACATGAACTCGAAAGCATCATACATACATGAACTTGAAAAGACGCTAATCCAAACTGACAAAATGTACGGAAACTTGAGGGAAGAAGGGAGAATAAAGGACTTACCGGAGTTGAGAAAACCGCCGGAAATGAATATCGCAGGAAGAATCATGTTTAAGAATCATCATCTCACTTTTCTCATCATCAATCAAATCCTCAAAACCCTAGATCTGTAACACTGTACATTTAATAAATCTATGTAAACCATATTTTTATAAAAACTAAAATTTTTGGATCCATAAATAAAAACAAAAAATCAAATAAAAATGAAAGCATTCAAACCATCCCAACCTTTCTCTCTCTCTCTCCTGTTCTTCTCGAAAACCCTAGCCGTCACCTTGGAAACCATCACCGCCTCCACCTGAAAGGCTGAAACTACAAACACAATGTATGAACAGTTTTGAAACGAAAAACTATGAAAGAATTGAGGCCTTTTGCAAATAAAAATAATTACTTACTTTTGATCCTATATTTATGAACTCCTCTTTTCCTGTAATTTTATGTAAAATTGACATACAATTATACAAATTACAAGGCATATTAAACACATAAAACAAATAGCTCAAAACGAATGAAATCGATCGATCTGAGAACAAAAACTTACAGATTACACAGCAAAACACTTATAGATGAAGATCGATCGGCTGAATCAAGGGCGTTTCCATGAGGGTTTCAAAGAGAAGATGGAAATGTGAAGAATGAATGTGTGAATACAACAAATAAACGGTCGTCTTGTCTCTCTCTGGGTTATGGAAATTGTTTTGCAGATCTGGTTTGGGGAAATCATGAATTTGAATTTTGAATGAGAAAGTGTTTGAGGAAACTGGAAAGGTGGAAGCTTTCTGACGTTTGAACCAGATAAGCTGGTTTGAGCGTGTAGGGTTTTGGACAGGGAGGAGAGATGGAGCTTTCACTGCAGGGAAGAGAGATAGAGGTTTTGTCGGCAACCTCTCTCAACACGTGATGAAGTTTGACTTTGAAATTTATTAAAAAAAAAAGGAAAATTCTGAAAATTTGACACATAAAGGAAACACATGTGGATAGCTTGTTATGTTGACACCTCAGGGGAAACAAACGTGGATAGTTTGTTATGTTGACACCTCAGCCTTTTAAGTTTTGCTTTATTATATTTAGAGATATACATATATATATATATAGGGGAGCGCTAGAATGAGAACCACCACGAGTTATGAGAACCACGAGAACCAAGTGCCACGGAGGGCCGTTGACCACGAAATTTTTTTTACACCTAGATCCGTATATTTTAAGACCGGGTGTAAAAAAAAAATTTCAAACGGCGCGCCCGAGGGGGTAGTTTTTTACACCCAAAGTTTGGTGTTTTTAATTTTTTTTCTTTTTTCTTTTTTTTTTTTACAAACTTTGGGTGTAAAAAACTACCCCCTCGGGCGCGCCGTTTGAAATTTTTTTTTACACCTGGTCTTAAAATATACGGATCTAGTTGTAAAAAAAATCGTGGTCAACGGCCCTCCGTGGCACTTGGTTCTCGTGGTTCTCATAACTCGTGGTGGTTCTCATTCTAGCGGCTCCCTATATATATATATATATATATATATATATATATATATTAGGTTCAAACGTGAACAAAATCCCAAGAGTGAACTGCGTGAACTGATCTGGGCCCTTGATTTCTATGATCTTGAGATTAAAGTGAGTAGCATGATGGTAATTATTTGGTTAATTTTTTCCATTTAATTAAATACAAAAAGGGTATATGTGTAATTTCAATCTTAAATTGATTGCATAAATCTCTCACAAATCAAGTAATCAATTATCCTCTTAAATTGATTGCATATCAAATCAAGTATTAGGAAAGATGTAACTTAATTCAATTATTAAAATATTTATTTGTTTAAATGCGATGTACACATGTGTATATCATCTGTTTTTGTGATATCTAAGATTTTTTTTTTGTATTGAATATTGATGTACACATGTGAATTACTGTACACATATGTACGATGCTGAGTACACATGTGTACTGTTCTATTTATATCGAAGTACACATGTGTATACCGTTGAAATATGAAGGTTACGTGGATCTTAAAAATCAAAATTTGAATTCTGGTGATGAAATCTGAAATAAAAATTAAAATTGAAATATGATGATTTGTTGTTTGTTTTGATAATTATCTTATTAATAAATAAACATAATGTGGATAATGAATTTAAATTAGGAAAGATGTAACTTAATTCAATTATTAAAATAATGATTTAAATCTAATTTTTTAAATAATTACAATCCTACCCTTAACAACTAAAAAGAAAATCAAGGGTCCATATTTGTTCACGCAGTTCACTTTTGGGAGGTTGTTCACGCTGGAACCCTACCCTATATATATGTATGTATGTATGTATGTATGTTTGGCTAATCGGTTCGGTTCGGTTATTTTCGGCTTTAGATATATGATTAACCGAAACCGAAAGTTTGGTTATTCAAAAAAGGCTTATTGGATTTTATCACCCTTAACTATTGGTCATTGGCCGCTGCCACCCCCAACTATCATTTTGACGCCCGCCACCCCCAACTTAACACTTAGTGTGTTCTGTCACCAAATCACTAACTTTTGATCCTGTTACTATACTTTTGGGGGTGTTCTAAGATTCCTAAAACCTTCCCAAGATCCCTATGATACCCCAAAAAGTGTAGTAACATGATCAAAAGTTAGTGATCAGTTAATCACGTGGTTACATAACACGCTAATTGTTAAGTTGGAGGTGGCGGACGTCAAAGTGATAGTTGAAGGTGGCAGCTGCCAATAGCCAATAGTTGTGGGTGATAAAATCTAATAACCCTTCAAAAAACAATAACCGAACCATCGGTTATTGCTTCGATTCAGTTTTTCAAGTTTGGTTAATTCGGTTATTCGGTTTTATGCTCACCCCTAGTAGAGAGAAAGAATGGCGAGGAGGGGCATCCGGAATTGAGAATTCAACAATTTGTGGAAACTCTTGAAACATATTTATTTCACATAGTACAAATCATCTTCATACTTGTACTTTATATCTTATAATCAATCAATTATGTGTTGGTGACTTTTTGAATGAAGCAAAGCCACGTTTATTAATTTATAACTCGATTGACATTTTGGGTTTTGTCGTCCCCTTTAAAACAGTAGAACATATATTCATAACATATCACTTATATGTATCATAAGTAGATATATAAAGTATTTTTAAGTTACTAATACAACCATAGTTTCTACTAATGTATCCAGAAACATAAAAGTCAGTAGATCTTGTAGATCAAATGTAAAGCTATGATAAAGTGTTTTAATTAGATATCTTGTAGATCAAAGGTAAAGCTATGGTTGACTTATAGAAAGAATATTACAAATGAAATGAAATCCTAGAACTTTTTTTCTTAACAAAAAATTTGGATGGAAATCAAACCCAGGATCTAATGGTCCCTGAGCGTTATCTCACCCCACGATGCCGCTAGACTATAATGTCATGGGTTCACATAGTGTTCATACCCTAGTGGCATCTTAGGGGTGGGATAAGGCTTAGAGACCATTAGGTTCCGTGTTTGATTCTCACAAGAGGGTTTTTCCCAGATTTATTAGGTTTTCTTCAGAATTCGTGTATAGACATTATTGCCTAGTGAAGATACATATGATCTGGTGATTTCTCTAGTGACATGATGATACTCTGATAGTGTGTCAGTGATCCAAATTTACCGTTAAAAAAAGGAACTCAAAAGACACATTTGTTTTGGAAGTGTTGTAATATTTTTATGGAATGTTGCAAAGGGGCCTCTTGTTACGATCGAGTCTTGCCAACCAAAAGGAAGAAAGAGTCCCACATAAAAGGAAATGGATTGGATGGATGCTGCCAACGTCAACTTTCGGTGCACCAAAACACAAAATCTTTCTTTTTATTTACTTTTTAACACACGTGCCTCCAATCATAATTAAACTCGATGAAAATATTAATACAATCAACCATTGGTCGTTACCATTTATGTTACGGTTGCTATCCGAGATTATTATATGATTTATTCCTTCTATGAAATGAATACTAAGATGATGGTTATTGATGTTTTATCATTTATTATTGATTATAATCAATTATTGATTGACTAATTTTGTTACAAGTTGTTAGGCTTATTCTTTTTATCATAATCTCTCTATGTAAATTGATATGATTTTCAGTTTTTCAACACACAAATAATAGTATTAAACGATATGGTTTTGTTTTTCGTATCAACCATTGGTTGTTACCATTTATGTTGTGGTTGCTATCCGATATTATTATATGATTTATCCCGTCTATGAAATGAATACTATAAGATGGTTATTGGTGTTTTATCATTATTATTGATGATTGACTAATCTTATTATAAGTCATTAGGTTTATTCTTTTCATCTTAATCTCTTTATGTAAAGGATGCTCAGAACGTTATACCAAATAAAAGAACTCAATCCAAAAGACTGATCTGTTGGGTGAGAGAGCCCATGTTATATATAAACTCCACATCAGTTGCCTACACAAACGATGTGGGACAAGTCTCATACCTTGATTATAGAAAAAAACTCTTTAACAAATAATTCAACAACAAATCTTCTCCCAACCTCACACACCGATCACCCACATGATGATCCGTTTAACACTCTCAAACGATATAACAGAAAACAGAATCTAGAAAGATCTGAATCGCCCTAAATCAAGATCTCAATACGAAACCCTAGAGAGAGAAGGTGTAAAGTGAAGACTGATGATTGAATTCCTGAATGGTGTCAAAAGACACACTTATATAGAGACCCGAAAAGATCCGAACCCTAAGCTGCTTAGCACCTGATCCACATCAATCAAGCCCAGTCCATCAGCTCCTTTAACTTTTATTAGCCCACGAACAGCTTAGTTCTTATTAGCCCAATCCAGCCAGTCCTTATCAGCCCATGAAACAAAATAAAACAAAACATTTATACACTATTTCCAATATAACTACTTATATATATAGTTGCCATTTAAGGAATTGCATATATTTCAACAGGACTAAGTATGGCAATGTCCATAAGTATACAAGAGAAAACAATTGGGCTGGAGAGATTGGGTTTGACTTGCTGGCTTGGAACTTCAGATATGGGCTTGCATTTGAGCTTGGGCTTGGGCTTGGCTTGCTGGCTTGGAACTTCTGGGTTTGCATTTGGGCTTCAGTTTGTCTGCAATAAGCTTATGATTTCTGTAATAAACTCTTATGCTATTTCTTTTTTTTACTTTTAACTGTGATGCATAAAGTGATTATATAACTGTAATAATCTCTATTCTTTTTCTAACTATCATATATTAGACAAGCACTATGTATAAATACCGAAAGTGATTCTCACAATTTCTACTATCTCGATGTAAATTCGTCTTATATATTAGTACTTTAAATTAGTTTTCTGTTTAACGCAGATCTTAATATATATTTGTTTTTTTTTTCTTTGAAAACTAGTTGAATATAAAACTTGTTGCCCGTTTACCAATTATCTCGATGTAAATTCTTCGATTACATTGAATATAAAACTAGTGTGTTACCGCAAATTTATTTAAATTATAAATATTAAATTAAAATTGCAAAATACAAATATATTAAAGGGCCAATGACGAAATAACAAAAAAGAAAAAAATAGAACGATCAATAAATGAGCTTGAAACTAAATATAGTTTACATAAAATTTATCCAAAAGTAATAAGCTTTTTCTGTTTATATTTTTTCTGTATAAAATATTTCAATAAATGGTCATAAAATTTCATATTTCTCATTTAAGTAACTAAAAAAGTTCACAACTTGAGTAGTTTAACGAAGAAGAGTTTGACCGGTTTAATTTAGTTAATTACGGTTTAAGCAATAACCATGGTTACAAAATATTCACGATAATAGTTTTACTCCTGAATTGTAGGCATTATTGCTAGTGGAGATGGATGTGATCGGATGGTTCCGCTGGTGACACAATGATACTCCAGTAGTCCGTCACTAATTCAGAATTGCCGTTCAAAAAAAAGTTTTTGATTAGGACCAAATTATTAACTCTCAAGTCTCAAGGCCCTCTTTTATCACCATGGTTTGGACCCCCATAACTGGGCTGATCTGGCCGTACACTTGCAGGCCTTAGAAAGACTCAAAAATGGGTTAATATACAGAGTACGAAAGACAAGTAATGATCAAAACATATGTGAACCGGGCTTAAAAAGCCTCCAAAGTCCAGCCCAATGTACACCAACTATGCTTACGTACAGTGGCGAAGCTTAGGATCAAACTGTAACACCACAACCTGGAAAAATTTAACCAGATTTTAGAGTTTTGTGTATTACAAAAAAAATAGGTGTCACGAATCGGCCAGAATGCCAAACGATCCTAATTTCTAAAAATGAAATCATGGCTTTTTAATTGCCTGTTTTACGAGAACGCAAGAATTACTGAGTACCACGAAACCGCTTATTTACGTTTTTCAATGGCACATCGAAGAGGCCTAGCTGAAAGAAAGCTTAGAGTGGGTGAAATGTAGGGCGTGAATTTCTGACTCGACACGAACCTAACACGAAATTCGCAGGTTTAGGTTTAGTCTAAACAGGTTCGGGTCAGTTTCGGGTTGATCCCGCAAACCCGTTTTGACTCAAATGTTCACCGCTTTTAATGACTCGTGAGAGAATTTGCTTACCAAGCTGAGAGATATTTCTCTCATAAACATCTGGTCCAACTTCTAGATTTTGAGAGTCAAATTTAAGAAAAATGTTGACAGCATGTGGTCCAATTTCTTTTATTAAACACATACCACATAACATGTTAACCATTACTTAAAAAACTTTTTATTTTTTATTTTATTTTATTAGAGCGTCTCCAGTGCATAAATTCGAAAATGCTTACAAACTTTATATAAACTTTAATATTATCTGTGATCCATATCATTCACGCTTACAAACTTTATATAAACTTTAATATTATCTGTGATCCATATCATTCACAAACATCTTTTCATTTACACACTATTGGCACGTTTTATATATATATTTAAAAAAATCTATTATGATTAACTATTGGTTTTTAATTTAATAAATTACCTTTACAATTATATAAAAGCATTTTAATAAATTTACCTAATAAAGCTTTCAATTTTATGTAACGTTCAGATTTTAAAACTTTTAGTTTTATAAAAGTGTACAAATCTTTATACTTTTATAATTTAACAAGTAGAATAGCCAATCTCGTCTGTCAGCGTTCGTCATCGCATATTAACCCTTCAAAATCAATCTAAAAAACCAAGTCTCCATGTGTTTGTAACAAATAACGTGCTAACTCGTACATCCACTAATTTCACTCTTGTCCACAATAGTGGTAAGGTGTCTTCTCTCTATCCATGAGGTGGATCTTTCAAATCCTACAAGACATGGGAGTATTTAAGATAGAGTGAAGTTATTTTACAAAGGCTTTTAATTGTAAGAAGTGTAAGAAGGATTTATAGAGTGACAAGTGTCCAATAACCTAAAACTAAACCCACTACATCACCACCAAAAACCTAAACCCCCATCCCCACCACCACCCAAAAACCTAACCCCCCACCCACAAACCTAAACCCCCCCACCCCCCCCCCCCCCCCCCCCCCCCGCAAAAAAAAAAACAAAAAAAAACTATACCTCACCAAAAAAAACCCCCAAAAAACCTAACCCCACCCCCAAAAACCTAAAAAAAAAACTAACCCCCCCCCCCACCCCCCAAAAACCTAAAAAAACCTAACACCCCCCCCCCCCCCCAACCCCCAAAAATCTAAAAAAAAACTAAACACCCACCCCCACCCCCACCACCACCCAAAAACCTAAACCCCCACCCCCTTGGCAAAAAAAAAAAAAAAAAAAAATTTGGGGGGGTGGGGGTTTTTGGTGGTGGTGGATGTTTAAGTTTTTTTTTTTTTTTTTAGTGGGTTTTTTTGTGTAGTGGGTTTTTTTAGGTTATTGGACACTTGTCACTCTATAAATTCTTCTTACACTTCTTACAATTAGGATCCTTTGTATTTGATCCTAATCCATTTAAGATAATGTAAGTTTACCGTTAAAAAAACTAATTTTACTCCTGAATCTACACATTTCAGCCACAAGAGGATTATAACCTTCAGCCTGATGGGATGGATGCATTTCCAACATTTTTGTACCAAAAGACATCCTTTGGATGTTTGTTATTGATATTTTCGGTCTTTGTATGCTTTTGTCTTTCGTTTCGCAGTTGATGTTGTTTAATATCCAGAAAAACGTCCTTGTTCTTCATCACATATATATTAACCCTTTAAAAACACCATACAAACGAAATAGTCCTATCTATGAGTTTTTTAACAAACGCTTGCATTACATTCGTGGAAATTCACACATATCCCATTAAAGATGACTTTATTATTTACTTTTGTTATCTATTTATGTTTCAGCATTATATCTTAACAGTTGAGTTATCCTACACAGTCTCCTAAATTTAGCAGGGGTACAAAGACATAACGAATTGCAAAATATAAAACAATGCCGAGGAAAAGAAACACAATGAATCGCAAAGACACAATGACGAAAAAAACACAATGACAAATAAATAGACACAATAATCTCAAACAAAAATTCTAAAATCTACAAGCTAACAATCCAAAAGCAATAACCTAAAATCTAAGATCATAATATTCGTTTGATATCCTTCCTACGGCTTCCTAGTTTTAGAAGACTGCGTATTTGAATCTTTTTCTATATTTTAAATAAGAGTTGCGGCATTCTAATTCGGCACGTTGAATCAAAATTATTATTATTATATTTTATTATATTAAAAAAGCTAGTATTAAGCCCCTGCGTTTCAGCGGTTGTTATAAAATTGTGTTAAGTAGTAGCAATACTATACAATTGTCAGCGACCACCAACACCGGAAAAGCTCGTAAAAACAAAAAAATGAAAACAGGAAAAAATAACACTGAGCGAAAAGCAGACGTAAAATCTTTGAATCCCGCACGCTCGTTGCTGAGAAATTAAACCGAAACGTAAAACATAGAAAAAATAACTAAGTCCATCCAGGACCCGCATGTTGGATGGACGAACTTGTCAAACGCAGAAAAATAGATGTGACGCAACGGGCCAGACAAACGGGAAAAAATATACGAAAAAATATTGAACCCCACACGCACATTGTGATGCGTTAACTCACAAAATTTAGAACGAAACGAAAAACTTGGGAAAGATGAAAAGTATGGTGGACCAAAATTGAAAATAAAAAAGAGTTGAGATTAAATTGCAAAAGATGAAAAACTTTGGGTTAAAAGTAAAAAACAAAGGGTCTAAATTGAAAATTTAAAGTTATTTATTAATTTTAGATAAAGATAAGGATAAAAATAAGTGATATCTATATATTGGTTATTAATTAATATTAATATTAAAAGAAATTTATTAAACAAATATAAATAAAATTTATGAGTTTGAAGGAGAGAATGACATGTGGCATTATTTGGAGATGGTATATGAATAACTAGGTTATAACCCTGTGATTACACGGGGTTGAATAAATAAATTTTATATACTAAATAATAAAACAAGATATCTTTAAAAACCTCATTTATTATACGGTTTGAATAAATATAATTTTATATATTAAATAATAAAAAATTATAACTATAAGAACCATATTATACGGGTTGAATAAATGTAATTTTATATACCAAATAAAAAAATATATCTTTAAAACCACGTGTATTATACGGGTTGAATAAATGTAATATTGTTTACCAAATAATAAAATAATAAATCTTTAAAAAACTTCATTTATTACACGGATTGAATAAATGTAATTTTATATACTAAATATTAAAAAAATTACATCTTTAAAAATAGCGCATTACACGGTTCGAATAAATGTAATTTTCTATACTAAATAATAAAAAAAAAGTTATATCTTAAAAACCTCATGTATTACATGGGTCGAGTAAATGTAATTTTGTATAGTGAAAATAAAAATATTTAATATATTAATATACAGTTTGGTTTTCGTGATAAAAATAGATTATTCTGTTGTTGCAAAATTTGTTAACAAAGTCTCAATAAATTTAATCCTTTATTTCAAAACTCCATAAATGTATAAATGATAAATAATATTAGTTAATTTATTTTAAGTTTCGTAAAATCTATTTGATACCAAACTAAACAAAACGTTCAAATATAATTAATTCAAATAAATAATATTATAAATGAGAAGGAGATTAAACTAAATAATAATTATTCATAAGATATTAAACTAATAATATTTAGTAGGAGGGTTATCTATAATTAATTAGAAGAGATTAAACTAAAATAATAATTATCTATAAGAGATGGCCTAATATAATGACAAGTGTCCTTAAAGTGGTTTCTTTTATTATATAGTAAGATAAGATAAGATAAGATAAGATGTTTGTTTATTTTATTAATTTTTAGGTTTCAATTTCACTCGTATATTTTATGTAATATACGTCTTTATGTTTTTAAAAAAAGTTGAACGTATAGGTGCGTTTAGTTTAATTTTCTTCACAATTCGGTATAAAATTTTGTTGAAAAAGGAGTTATATTCAAATTTGTATTGTAACTATACCAACTACTAATGCTTAGCAAACAAAACCAATATGATTTCCACCATGTCACGCTCGAGAATCTCACTAGTTTATATTAAAACATATGTTAGTATAGTAGTTTTTTTAACAGTCAACAAATAAAAGCCCAGCTACCCGGGGTAACTCAATGACAAAAGGCAACCTCATACGCGCTCAATCGTAGACAGTGTTGAGTAGCTTAAGCCCACCATTTCCAATTCCATGGAAAATCAGCCACCCAAAGGCCCCCTGCGGTAAAACCAGGTTGGGATTAGATGCGTACTTGCGACCTATCATCTCAAATCAAAATCTTCACTTCCCCTCTAGTATCAATTAAGCTATAACTGATTTGCGCTGGTACAGTAGTATGCATGCAATTTTCAAAATTATAGATAATTCCATTGCCTCTCGTCTCTTTCATCTCACACGTCTGGATTTGATTTTTGTATGTATCCTTCATAGCAGTTGATATTACATTTTCCAAATACATTTACTATTTAATTATAGTTTATTTGATTATCTGTTCTTTATCATTGACAATAATAACCAATATATTGATTTTTTTTTAACACCACCGCATAAGTCTAAATTTAAAATCGTGCCATAACTTTTGTTAGTTAGGCCATCATGTATACATTTAACCTTTCTTAACTCTACATAAACGTCATATTATCCGTGTTTTTCTTTTTTACTTCACAAACGTCACATTATCCGTGTTTTTCTTTTTTACTTCACATCATCCCAAGAAAATGGTTTAACATTATTAACTCTACCCAGGGGCGCAGCTTCCTTAGGGCGGGAGGGGGTGTATCACGCAAGTCCACGCATGATACTTGCTTCTTCACGTTGCGCCCCAGGTGACCTTAGAGTACACCCTAAGTTCTTATGTGCAAAGTAGATGTCTTAAACATTAGAGCTTCCATTTGATAATGTATTAATTATTTAGGCTAGTTTAAGCTTGTGAACATAATCAAGATTGGCATATGAAGCCCAAGCTTGAACTCATTTATTAAATGAGTTGTAACTTAGGCTTAAACCAGACTCTTAGGCTCACAAACAACTTTACTTGTTTACATTTTGGCATTGCCAAAGTTTTACATGCCAATAAGCTATCATAAGACACAATTTTTTTTAACGATATCCATCTTCACTAGGCAATAATGTCTATACATTAGTACAGGAGTAAAAAAAAACTTAATAAATCTGAAAAATACCCCCTTGTGGGAATCGAACCTGGGACATAATGGCCCTTATGCCTTATCTCACCCTAAAGATGTCACTAGACTATAATACCATGTTTGTTACTGCCATTTCCAGTCACTATATTATTTTGTCTTTCATTTCGCAGTTGATGTTAGTTAATATCCAAAAAACTCCGATCAAGACCTTTACAATTCAACTATTGTAACCATAGTTGTTAAAAGCCAACGTCTCTTGCGCCAAGGCCCATTTTTCAGGCGAGGCGAGGCAATTGCACTTTAATTCTCCAGGTGATGATTCAGGCGTAGATTCCGACACGATTCCTAGATTCCATAGAGTTTCCTGCCAAATTCTCTAAGTTCCAACAAGATTCCAGCCAAATTTATACTTTTATCTAGGAAAACTATTTTTCTACACAAATGCATTAATATTTTATAACTTTTTGTACTAAATAGGCGATATTAAATATTAAATGTTATATAATAGGTTTTGTTTATTTTATTTGTATAATATTATTAATTTTCTAATACATAATATATTTTTTTTATTTCTTTTCATGATGCGTTTTTTTCTCACGCCCTCGCTTTTTTTGCGACTTGCGCCTTAGCCCTAGGCGAGGCCTATGTGTCTTGAGCACGCCTAGCACCTTTAATAATTATGATTGTAACAGGAGCCTATTCGGTTACTAGTTAAAATTAACTTGTTTGCACTTTCGTAATCAATTGAAACTAGTGTTTTTAAATGACGCGCGTTGCGCGAAAGGCATTGGTGTTTTCGACCGTGGGGTATGGTGGGGCGGGGGTTTGGGGCATGGGTTGACACGTGGACTTCGAGCCCCCCCCCCCCCCCCGCTGGTAAGTGACGTGTTGGGTCGGTATGGCGGGGCGGGGCATGGGTTGACACGTGGACTTCGAGCCCCCCCGCGTGGGTTGGCCAGTTTTATAAAAATTTTAAAAAAAATCTAAAATTAAAAAATACACACAGAATTAAAAAAAAAAGCCTAAAACTATTATTAAAAGTTCCTAAAAATTACAAAATTCTACAAAAACAAAAAGGATTACAAAATTAAAAAAAAAAAGCCTAAAGCGTTAGATAGATTTCGAACAGGGCGAGCTTGTCAAACAGCTTTCGCTCTTGCCCCGGAACTGGATGTTGGCCACCGCCACCCGGTCTTCGTGACTTATATCACCGCCCGGGACGCTATCGTAGTAGGCTTTAAAATGGTCGAGCTTCGGTCGTAGCTCACGCCACTTGTATTGGCACGCGTTTAAATCGTGCGGGGCGTTCCCCACGTTGTGCCGGTAGCTAGCGAAAGCTTCCGGCCAGTAACGGGTCTCACCGGGTTGGAGGTAGGTGGAGTGAAGGTTTGGGGTAGCGATGTGGACAGGCGGTGGGGTTGGGGGGTTTTATAGTGACTTGGGTGAACCGTTTGGCTTGGCCAAACGGTTATTTTTTAAAATTTAAAGCTAGACGCTATGGCCTAGCCAACCCAGCCAATGAGAGCCGGCCACGGAGGACCGCTAGGCATGCCTAACGCCCGGGCTGAAACTCCCGCCCAAGAGGCCACACCGAAACCCAAGCCCACCCGGGGTGATGACTTGGGCATTTGTACCCAACCCACGCCCCAACCCTCGCCCCATACCCCATAGTCTAATAAATGAAAATAAGGTATTATTTAATATAAAAAAAATCACAAATTATGTAATCACTGTTCATTCACTTTTATTTTTATCATATATAGATTACTAATTGTTAGGTGTAAAAGAGAGAGAGTGTGTGTTCGTGTTTTCTTTTAACCTTATTGGTTTGAATCGAAAGTTGGCTTGGCGCTTTTTTGATTTTTTTTGTGCAACACCCTTAAATTTTAACCTTATTGGTTTGAATCGAAAGTTGCAGGGGCGGAGCTACCTTATGCCGGGGGGCAACGCCCGCTACGGCTTTGCGCGGAAAATTTTGGAAAAATTAGTGTAAATTTTGGAAAAATTTGAGGTTTTTTCAATTTCGTTACGGCTTATTTATAAAATGTTACGGCTTGGCGGATTTTCTAGATCCGCCACTGGAAAGTTGGCTTGGCGCTTTTTTGATTTTTTTTTTGTGCAACACCCTTAAAAACATGTATATTGCATGTGTTAATTTATTAAAAAAATGTTACATAAGAGTTTCTAGAGTTTTCTCTTTAACTATGGGTTTGTTGTTAATCCCAACCCTATATATGAGTGTATGTATATATATATAGAGAGAGAGTGTGTTTGTGGCAGCAAAACATGTGAAGAGAAGAACATGGTGTGGGGTATTTTGACAGTTAGGAGTTTAGGGCCCATCACCTATTCAATTTGCATATTAGTATTGTGGTCCAATCAGACCCTGGCCCGTTATGAAATAATGTCAACCCGGTTGACCCAGTAACGACGGGCGAAAACCACGCCGAACTTCATAGGTACATATTGTTGCTTTGCTCATATGGATACAAATAATGCTTAGTTATGCCAAAATGACTCACCTACAATAATACCAATCTCATTGCGCATTTCCCCTATACTTTTCTTGAAGCCAAACTCACTTTGGGGATAATATAGATTGAAAAGCGCCACACCACCGATGCCGCAACAACAGTGAAGACGCCCCCACGTGCCCATCGTTGGTAACACTAGGGGTCAGCAATAACCGAACTGTTAACTGAAACCGAACCAAAAACCAACGAAATTAACTGAAAGTCGGTTATCAGTTAATTTTTGTGCTATCGGTTAACCGAAATTAACCGAACCGAACCATTTATATTTTCATATATTTCTAGCTTTTATACCTCCATTTCATGTAATTTTACATCTATTTCATGTATTTATACCTCCATACATGTATTTATAGCAATATTTTTAGCTCTTGTTTGATTTGGTTACTAACCGAAATTAACCGAACCGAAACCGACAAATTAACCGAACCGATTAACCGATGACTTAGGTTATAGATACGGTTAATGCTAATAACCGAACCGAAACGAACCGTGCACACCCCGAGGTGACACCACCATCTCAACTAGGGGCAAAAAAAAGACAAATATAGCGGGTGAACCTGCTATGAACCGATCCCAATTTTACCCAAACTCAATTCGACCATTATACAATCCTGCCTATTTGTCAACTCTTAATAGTACTGGGAAACCTATTTATAAATTTTTACAATACAATTATTTGAGTATTAATGAAATGTTTGAGAAAAATATGGACATTAATTTTTATTCATATACAAAATTCACCTTTAAAAAACTGTTTTTTTTTTTTTTTTATAAAATCCTTTATAGCTCAAATTTCTGAAGACCACATGTTCATGAATTTTAGGAAACACTAGCATGCATGTGTCACGTTGATATATGATTATATAATATATATGCATAATTCCAATATGGATGCCATAGAATTGCAAAAATACCAATTTGGTGAAAGATGGTGTCTCAAATGTACAACTCACTAATAATCTAAAGGCATAGTGATAGTTCTTGTCAAAGTAAAGTGCAATTATAAAAAGGCAAAGGTACAACTCTCCGAAAGCTAGACAATGGGTTTTGTTACAACTTACCAAAAAATTGAAAGGTGGAGCAAGTAAAGTGGTGTGTTAGGTAACACTTCTTTTACATCTTAGTAAAATTAGTTCTTACCTTCTTTAGTAAGTAAAGATGGCTATATGTATTTAGTAGCAAATTTAGGTATCTAAATCAAGGTATGTATGTTTTGTGTGTATATAATATATAAACACTTAAAACGCGGAACCAGTTTTAATTAAAAAATTGAGAGAATCACATAAACACTATTACAATTGCTTTCAATGTGATATACAAGACATTTGTATAAGTGTCTTTGTTTCTCTCTCCCCTTATATTTTATTATTTTTTTTTATACTATTTACAATTTCTACATTTAGCGTTTGCCTCTTACAAAAGTGGTGTGGTTTCAAATCATTTCGAATGTTAGATGGTATTTTAATGTAAGAAAATGTTGTTAAAAACCGCTACAAGTGTATTATATGATTTTTACGGCAGTGGCGGAGCTAGACTTTAACACCAGGGGTATCCAAAAAAAAAAAATTACGGTGTATTCATATAAAATCCTTTATAGGGGTATCCTCGTATTTTTTAGGGGTATCCTTTATATAAAATCGAAAAAAAAACAAAAAATTAACACTGCGAAACACTGCGAACACGACTTTGAGCCGTAGCCCGTGCTACGGCTGCCACAATGCTGTCTCCGCCCCTGTTTTACGGTTCTTTGCGTACTTCAAATTTATTACATATTGAACAACTTTCACATAGGCACACATCTCTCTCTCTCTCTCTCTCTCTCTATATATATATATATATATATATATATATATATATATATATATATATATCAAAAAAGTATGCCTGGGTAGCACACAGATTGAATTGAATTTGATGGATGGAATGTGCAATGTGAAGTCTAGTGACAGTGGAAGCTCAATGCAGTTGATGGGGGACACAGTCACACAACACAATTTCATGTGATTTCACATATATTTTCTTCTCTCTCACTTTTATGAACATGTTGGAATGCACCCACTATCATGCTTTGTTAATTTTCTTTATTGAATAGAAATCATAATTTTTAACATGGTATTTTTGTTAATGGAAGTTACATGCATTTTGAATCAAAGGGGAAACTTTGTTAGTGATTGTTAATTTCGTTTTGTTCAAATGCGTATAACCCACTTACCAACCTACTCTAAATTTGTATTAATAATTCATTTATTAATAATGCAATCAAACATGCAACCAACTATGACAATGGAATCTCGATGATTATGATATCAGTTTCTACTTACATATAACTAGATAAAATACAAACCACATTTCGAATACAAACTGTAAGAACCATTTAAATAGTGTCACGTGACATCCAACCAATTATAAATAAATGATAAAATAATATCAATTTTATTGAATTCCCTATAAATATGCTAACAAACAATTAATTATTTATTTGGATCTTCCTTTTGTTTTCATTGTGTTGATTAAGAAAAATGTTGATATCATTCAAATATGTGCTAAAATCAATTATCTTGATTAATTTTCATGTGCTAATATAATTTAAAAGTGCTACTTTTATGTGAGTGGGGATCAAATAGCAAGTTTATTTTGGCTAGGAATGATAGGAAGCAATAGGATTATGACATGTGGCAAATTTTAAAATAAAGAGAAAGGGTATTTTAGTCAATCTCATCTTTCTTCTTCCTTCTCCTCCCCAATTACTTCAAAACCCACCATTTTCAAAACCCACTATCTCCAACCTTTTCTTCACTTACTATCTCAATAATCACTAAATTATAGAGCGATTTTCGTCATCAATCAATGATTAAAACACCCGATCAACGTGTTCTTCAGCTTTTTTTTTTTTGAAGAAAACCCAGTTTAATTTCATTCAAAATTTCATTTTTTTCTCGTGATTTTGAAGATAATCACTCGATCCGTTCAATTCAATCGCTGATAAGTGTTCTATCATTCAAATTTTGTCAATCGATGAAGAAATCGGCTTCGATCCATGTAAATTTTCACGATCTGGGTTTTTGATTTAGTCATTGCGTTTTACGATCTTGGCGGGGGTCCGGGGGCGGCAGCCCCTGGTAGCATAGTCTCAGGGGCGGCAGCCCCTGGTAGCAGAGTCCCAGGGGCGGCAGCCCCTGGCGGGGTCCAAGGGGCAGAGCCCCTGGCTGGGAAAAATTAATTTTCTATAAATTTGCCTCTGGAAAACTGCATTCGTAGACAGTTTTATGCCATTGCGTTTTAGAACTGCATTCCTGGTTCAGACAATTCACATACACCTATTGTCCTGGTTCAATGCGTTTTAGAGAAAACACTTTCTTTGGTGTTTTTATGCCATTGCGTTTTAAAACTAAGACATTTTTATGCGTTTTCTGGTCATTTCGTTTTAGAAAAACACATTTTTGATGTGTTTTTAGTTATTGCGTTTTAGGTAAAACACATTTTTAGGTGTTTTCAGTCCATTGCGTTTTACAGAGAACACTTTCTTTTGTTTTTTTAGGCCATTGCGTTTTAGAAATGAGACATTTTTAAGTGTTTTCTGGCCATTGCGTTTTATAAATAAGACATTTATTTTTGTCTTTGGTGCATTGCGTTTTAGGTAAAACACATTTTTACGTGTTTTCAATCCATTGCGTTTTAGAAAACAGACATTTTAAGTGTTTTCTGGTCATTGCGTTTTAGAAATAAGACATGTGTTTGTGTTTTTTGTGCATTGCGTTTTAGGTAAAACATATTTTTATGTGTTTTCAGTCCATTGCGTTTTAGAAACTACACTTTCTTTTGAGTTTTTAGGCTATTGCGTTTTAGAAATAACATATTTCTTTGTGTTTTCTGGCCATTGCGTTTTACAAATAAGACATTTCTTTGTGTTTTTGGTGAATTGCGTTTTAGAAAAATGTCATTTTTTAGGGTTTTTTTCCATTGCGTTTTACGCAACTGAGTTTTTTCCATTGCGTTTTACGCAACTGGGTTTTCAAAAAAAATCGAAAATAT
>JARYGA010017222.1:0-2500 GCA_030545235.1 Helianthus tuberosus | reverse complement strand
CAATCCGACGTCGTTTGATGGGGTTTTGAAAAATTATGATTCCTCAAAAATTTAATGTTTGTTCCTGTCACTTAGCTTTTTGTGCAAAATGTATATATAGGGGAGGGGTGGGTGTTGAGCAGCCCATGCCCGGGCAAGGTACGAGAGCGCCCAAGCCAAAGGAGGCTGGTGGCGCGCATAACAGCCCAAATGCCCCAACGATGACTGAGAACAAGCGCCCCTCTCCCCTCCCTCCCCCCCACCAAGCGCCCCTCCCCCCCACGTTGCCTGCCCACGTTGCCTCGACGACCAGCAAACCTCGAAAATTATGATTCCTCGAAAAATTAATGTCTGTTCCTGTCACTTTACTTTTTGTGCAAAATGTATGTATAGGGGAGACCAGGGGCTTGAGCAACCCCTGTGCCCAAGCATGGGCATGATAGAAGCACACGAGACGCGAGGTTTAAAGCCTATACAAGCAAGGCGTCGGTCTCCCCAAGCCCCGTTGCCTATAAATCAAGCCCGATGCCTTGTAAATGCCCCACACGATGCCTACAAGCAACAACGATGTTTGCTAGTTAATCGATCGATGCCCCACACATTGCAGCATGTTGCCTAGTAAACAAGCCATGCTGCCTTGGAAGCGCCCCACATCATGGCATGTTGCCTAGAACGCTGCCCAGCACGCTGCCCTTGTTCCCGCACGACGACCTGAAAGCGTGGCTGACCACGTGCTTGCCTTCAAAAATTATGATTTCTCAAAAAATTAATGTCTGTTCCTGTCACTTTACTTTTTGTGCAGAATGTATATATAGGGGGGTGGTAGTACTCTTGGGGTAGAGAGGCATGTGCTGGGATGGCATGCCAAGGCATGTGCTGGGATGGCATGCCTTGGTGTGTGCTGGGATGGCATGCCAAGGACAAGGATGTGCTAGGAAGGCATGCCAAGGCAGGCAAGCACATGCATTGTGAGCGAGATGAGACGGTTGTCTTTACCCCAAGAGTGCCCAAGGGAGAGGAAAGAGGTGTCAAACGCATGCTGAGCCCCACTTCGGTAGTTTGGCACCCCCATAAGCATTCAGGCAAGCGTGCCTATGGGTAAAGTCGGTAGAGCTTGTCAGCCATGTTGGGTACTATTGTTTGGACGAGATGATGGCACACGTCAAGCTTGCTTTAAGGTAACGTTCTGGCAGCACAGCCAGCCCGCAATTGCTAGTTCAAGCGGGTGGAATCTGCCTATAGGGGCGTTGCTTGCTTGCTTGCTGTGGAATTGGGCACGCCCAATATGTATCATCGACCCACGTAGTTCCTGCATGGCCCCATAGGTATTCAGGCAAGCGTGCCTATGGGTAAAGTCGGTAGAGCTTGTCAGCCATGTTGGGTACTATTGTTTGGACGAGATGATGGCACACGTCAAGCTTGCTTTAAGGTAACGTTCTGGCAGCACAGCCAGCCCGCAATTGCTAGTTCAAGCGGGTGGAATCTGCCTATAGGGGCGTTGCTTGCTTGCTTGCTGTGGAATTGGGCACGCCCAATATGTATCATCGACCCACGTAGTTCCTGCATGGCCCCATAGGTATTCAGGCAAGCGTGCCTATGGGTAAAGTCGCTTGAGCTTGCCAACACCCATGTTAGCTGTAGTCTGGACCGATGATGGCACAAGGATGCTTGCTTTAAGGTAACATTCCGGCAGCACAGCCAGCCCGCAATTGCTAGTTCAAGCGGGTGGAATCTGCCTATAGGGGTGTTGCTTGCTTGCTGTGGATTTGGGACACGCCCAATATCTATCATCGACCCAACGAACTGCTCAAATGGGTTGCTGAGGGCTATTTTGGCACTGACGGTTCAGTTGTTTGCTTGGCTCTGATAAACGTTTAGATGTCATGATGCTTGGGATCCAATAAATTTATGTGGGAAGCTGAGAGCTGGAACCCAATGTCATTCACCAGATGGCTTAGCTTCGTCAGTGTGTATAATATGTCATTGAACCCCAATCCTCGATGCCAACCTGATTATGACTTTTGGATTGCAATTATCATGGCTATCAAAAACTGAGTAGGAGTCATGGAATAAGTGAACAATTTGTAGCTTTTATAGCTGTCAGCTTTCGCATCGCCCGGTGTGTTTTGGGAATCGCTTTGTGCGTTTGGTTGCCTGCCGTGCCTCTTGGCATACGGTGGGTGCCACTTGCCGGGTGGTTTTCGGAAACATCCACCGTAAAGGTGCATGAGTGGTGTTTGGTTTGTTACGGGTGGTTGGCTCTTTGCTTGCGCAACAACTTCCACCCGACTTACCTCTTCAGATGTTTGCCTAGGCTTGTATAGCCTAAGCAGATTGTGGGTTTCCTGTGTTGCCTACCTACGTCACGGAATTGTCCTGATTGATCAAAGTTGCTTTCGTCTTGTGCCGTCTTGATGGCATAAGATGAACCATGAAGCTGTCTCTTTGCACCGCATTGTTAATGCATGCGTTGATGTTGTGGCCCATTGAGCATTGCTTGGTACCTTGGATACGGAACCTT
>JARYGA010017221.1:0-2500 GCA_030545235.1 Helianthus tuberosus | reverse complement strand
AAAGTTTGGTGTCGATCCGAGCACAACGGGCCCGAACCAAGGCCCAACGACAAATCGGGCCCGAACATGGCCCGGTCAACACGTTGACCCGAGACGTGAAGCCGTGACCCGATACCACCATAAGAATGCCCGTGAACAACCGTGTCAGCTTTCGTGGCTATACGACGTCGTTTGGTGGTGTTACGAAGAATCCCGAGAAAACGAACGTACCGGGCCCGCAGGCCCGTGGGCCCGAATCCAGATTATTCTTTCCCAAGACCACCGTCAACTTGTCCCGATGGCTCACATGAAGTTTGGTGCCGTTCCGACCTCGTTTGATACGGTTATGGTTGAACCACACGGGCGCTCGGTCCCGACCCGAGCCCAGTCAACGTTTTGACCCGATCAGACCGGCCCGTGACCCGAAACCACCCTACTTGGGCCCTACAACAGCCACGTAAAGTTTCGGGATGATCCGACGTTCTTTCATGGGGTTACGGACAATCCACGTCAAACAAGCGTCACGGGCCGACCGAGCCGGGCCAACGGGCCCTCGGGACCCGAAAACTGAATTTCTTTCATCCAAACACCTTAAAACACGTTACCGAGGTCTCACGCAAAATTTCATGCCAATCCGACGTCGTTTGATGGGGTTTTGAAAAATTATGATTCCTCAAAAATTTAATGTTTGTTCCTGTCACTTAGCTTTTTGTGCAAAATGTATATATAGGGGAGGGGTGGGTGTTGAGCAGCCCATGCCCGGGCAAGGTACGAGAGCGCCCAAGCCAAAGGAGGCTGGTGGCGCGCATAACAGCCCAAATGCCCCAACGATGACTGAGAACAAGCGCCCCTCTCCCCTCCCTCCCCCCCACCAAGCGCCCCTCCCCCCCACGTTGCCTGCCCACGTTGCCTCGACGACCAGCAAACCTCGAAAATTATGATTCCTCGAAAAATTAATGTCTGTTCCTGTCACTTTACTTTTTGTGCAAAATGTATATATAGGGGAGAGCAGGGGCTTGAGCAACCCCTGTGCCCAAGCATGGGCATGATAGAAGCACACGAGACGCGAGGTTTAAAGCCTATACAAGCAAGGCGTCGGTCTCCCCAAGCCCCGTTGCCTATAAATCAAGCCCGATGCCTTGTAAATGCCCCACACGATGCCTACAAGCAACAACGATGTTTGCTAGTTAATCGATCGATGCCCCACACATTGCAGCATGTTGCCTAGTAAACAAGCCATGCTGCCTTGGAAGCGCCCCACATCATGGCATGTTGCCTAGAACGCTGCCCAGCACGCTGCCCTTGTTCCCGCACGACGACCTGAAAGCGTGGCTGACCACGTGCTTGCCTTCAAAAATTATGATTTCTCAAAAAATTAATGTCTGTTCCTGTCACTTTACTTTTTGTGCAGAATGTATATATAGGGGGGTGGTAGTACTCTTGGGGTAGAGAGGCATGTGCTGGGATGGCATGCCAAGGCATGTGCTGGGATGGCATGCCTTGGTGTGTGCTGGGATGGCATGCCAAGGACAAGGATGTGCTAGGAAGGCATGCCAAGGCAGGCAAGCACATGCATTGTGAGCGAGATGAGACGGTTGTCTTTACCCCAAGAGTGCCCAAGGGAGAGGAAAGAGGTGTCAAACGCATGCTGAGCCCCACTTCGGTAGTTTGGCACCCCCATAGGCATTCAGGCAAGCGTGCCTATGGGTAAAGTCGGTAGAGCTTGTCAGCCATGTTGGGTACTATTGTTTGGACGAGATGATGGCACACGTCAAGCTTGCTTTAAGGTAACGTTCTGGCAGCACAGCCAGCCCGCAATTGCTAGTTCAAGCGGGTGGAATCTGCCTATAGGGGCGTTGCTTGCTTGCTTGCTGTGGAATTGGGCACGCCCAATATGTATCATCGACCCACGTAGTTCCTGCATGGCCCCATAGGTATTCAGGCAAGCGTGCCTATGGGTAAAGTCGGTAGAGCTTGTCAGCCATGTTGGGTACTATTGTTTGGACGAGATGATGGCACACGTCAAGCTTGCTTTAAGGTAACGTTCTGGCAGCACAGCCAGCCCGCAATTGCTAGTTCAAGCGGGTGGAATCTGCCTATAGGGGCGTTGCTTGCTTGCTTGCTGTGGAATTGGGCACGCCCAATATGTATCATCGACCCACGTAGTTCCTGCATGGCCCCATAGGTATTCAGGCAAGCGTGCCTATGGGTAAAGTCGCTTGAGCTTGCCAACACCCATGTTAGCTGTAGTCTGGACCGATGATGGCACAAGGATGCTTGCTTTAAGGTAACATTCCGGCAGCACAGCCAGCCCGCAATTGCTAGTTCAAGCGGGTGGAATCTGCCTATAGGGGTGTTGCTTGCTTGCTGTGGATTTGGGACACGCCCAATATCTATCATCGACCCAACGAACTGCTCAAATGGGTTGCTGAGGGCTATTTTGGCACTGACGGTTCACTTGTTTGCTTGGCTCTGATAAACGTTTAGATGTCATGATGCTTGGGATCCAATAAATTTATGT
>JARYGA010017220.1:0-23637 GCA_030545235.1 Helianthus tuberosus | reverse complement strand
AAGTAATGTCTAAGCTTCGTTGACGCCATAACTAATGCTAGTATCAATTTTTCTAAATGAGAATACCTAGTTTCAGCATTTAACAAACTTTTACTAACATAATAAACAAGATATTGCTAACCTTCATGTTCCTTTATAAGGACGGCACTTACAGCATTCCCTGATACTGCGAGGTATAGGGATAGTGGTTCACCATTCTCAGGCTTCATCAGTAGAGGTGCAGTTGAAAGATATTGCTTCAAATCCTGCAGGGCTGCTTCATGCTTCTCACCACATTCGAATTTCTTGTTCTTCTTCAGGATATCATAAAACTCTTTGCATTTCTCTAAGGATCTTGAAATAAATCTGTTTAATGCTGCCACTCACCATGTTAATCGTTGAACATCCTTCATATTTGAGGGTGATTTAATATCCAAGATGGCTTTAATCTTCTCCGGGCTCGCCTCTATTCCTCTTTTGGTCACCATATATCCTAGAAATTTTCCTGCCCCTACTCCGAAATGACACTTAGCAGGATTTAGCTTCATGTTATATTGATCCAGGATATCAAATGCTCCTTTAATATCCTGGAGGTGATCCTAAGCTTTCCTTGATTTTACCACCATATCGTTAATGTATACCTCCATGGTGTCCCCCAGCTTGTCTTTGAACATCATGTTTACCAAAATCTGATATGTTGCACCTGCATTTTTCAAACCAAAAGGCATAGCCGTATAACAATAAATACATGTTGGTGTCATGAAGGCAGTATCCTCCTGGTCAGAAGGCTCCATTTGAATCTGCTGGAATCCTGATGATGCATCCATGAAGGTCAACATTTCATGCCCGGCAGTAGCATCCACCATTGTATCAATGTGAGGAAGAGGAAATGGGTCTAGGACAAGCCTTGTTCAAGTCTGTGTAGTCTACACAGACTCTCCATTTCCCATTTTTCTTCTGTACCATGACTACGTTTGCTAGCCATCTTGGGAACTTGACTTCTCTGATCATCCTGGACTTCAACAATCTTTCAACTTCCTCTTGGATAATCGTATTCCGCTCAGGAGCAAATTTCCTTCTTTTTTGTTGAACAGGCTTGAATGATCTATCAATTCCCAGCTTGTGAGTGATAATGTCTTTGGATATACCTGTCATATCCTCATGCTTCCATGCAAACGTTGACATCCTGCATTTCAAAAAGTTAGTTAACTGCTCTTCAATATCCTGAGGGATATTGGTTCCTACGAGCACCGAGATATCAGGATTATCCTGATCCATGATAATTTTCTTCACATCCTGCTCCGAATCCTCCACGATATCATGGGCCCGCATCTTTAATTGCTATGCTGTACTAGGCTTGGTTGAGGATTTCATCGAGGATGAGTAGCATTCTTTCGCCTCCTGCTGATCACTATCAACCTTGACGACTCCCCAAGGGGTTGGAATCTTAATGCATTGGTGATATGTTGATGGCACAGCCTTCATATCGTGAATCCATGGTCTTCCCAGTATGATGTTATAGCAGGATAGAGAATCCATCACACAGAAACGTTGTATCGAGTTGACTCCTTCAACATATACCGGTAACTTTATCTCTCCCACTGTGTTCCTAGCCTCTCCACTGAACCCAACAAGCACGGTGGACTTCGAAGTGATATCCATCGGAGATACATTCATTCTCTTCAGAGTCTCTAGTTGGATTATGTTGACGGAGCTTCCATTATCAACCAATATCCTGCGTACAAAATGGTTAGCCACATATAATGTTATTACCAGAGCATCATGATGAGGATCCTGGTCAGTATCCCTGTCATCACCATCAAATGTGATCACTTTGTCAGTTGTGAGGGTAGTCATCCTGACAGGTTTGTCTCCCCTTTCGGCCTTAGCTTCTTTTGCATGTCTCTTCGCCGCCGAATACGAAGTCCCACAAATGTCGGATCCTCCCGAAATAAAGTTGATTATCTTGGCATCCGTGGGAGGTGACGCTGCTCGCTCAGGATCCTTCTCAGTATCCAGACCCTTATTCTTCGTTCTCCCTAAGAGATCTTTCAGATATCCCTTGCTTAGAAGATAGCTTATTTCTTTCCTTAGAGCAATGTAATCCTCAGTTACATGTCTGAAATCTTCGTGGAAGGCACACCATTTTGACTTATCTTTCCAATCGGCTTTTTGTTGATTCTTTCGAGGCCACCTAGCCTTGTCTCCTAAACCCTGCATGGCATACATCAATTCAGGAATGTTAACAGAAAAACAATATTCAGATAATTCAGGATATTCTTCAGGATCCTCGTCTTCGATAGAATTCACTTTCTTGGTTTCATTTCTACCATATGGCTTAGAACGATATGGCTTAAATGAGGATTCTGACTTCCTGTTAGTTGACTCATAGGTGTTGGATGAGTTCATCCTCTCTTGCATCTTTCTGTCATCCTCCAATCGAATATATCTTAGGGCCCTGTTTCGAGCTTCATCCAAGTTCCTGCATGGGTTCATTACAAGGTCTTGGTAAAATTGAGAATCTTTTTGTAGCCCCATCTTGAAAGCTTGCACAGCTGTTGCAACATCAAGATGCGGAATGTCTTAGGATTCCCGGCTGAACTTGTTCACATAATCCCTTAGGGATTCTTGAGGCCCTGTGTTATCCTGTAGAGGTCACTTGTTAGTTTTTCAAAGCTTCTACTACAAGAAAACTGACTATTAAATAAATTCACTATGTGAGCAAATGATGTAATCGAATGAGGAGGAACATTTAGGAGCCATTTCAAGGCTGATCCTGTTAAGGTAGAACCAAAACCCTTGCACAAGCATGCTTCCTTGAGCTCCTTGAGCCATTTCAAAGTTCTGGGTTGTAATGGAGTGACGATATCCTCAGCAGATCTGCTCGAGCCAGACTTCAGGAGTTGTATTTCCCTCAACAGCATTTGGTTTGTTTCTTGTTGCTGCCTCATTTGTTCCTGCACACTTCCAAATAAGGTTAGAATTTCATCATTAGAAGCTAAAATGGGAGCAGATCCCTGAACACTCCGAGTAGGGATAATATCCTGAGGTTGTGAAGAAGATTGCATCCTTGGAGGAGGTGGTGGAAGCACCGGACCAGTAGTAGCAGAAGTTGTAGCAGACATAGTGGAGGAGCTCATGTTTAATCTTGAGGCCATTGTAAACAATGTGGCAAAAAATTTTGAAAACAGAAAACCGATTAACGATTTCACAAAGATTTTTAGTAAAGAGAGCACCACTTGCCCCACGGTGGGCGCCAAATTGTTTTGGTCAAAAATTACCGAAGCAATTAAGTGATCAAATTAGTTAAGTGAGGTAGTGTGCTAAAAAGTGTGTTGAAAATATGCTGGTTAAGTTGTTTAGAAAAACAGTATTCAGGATACGGCTCAGGATATTGAGCTGTATCTACGATCAAACAATGAGCAAAAAGTAAAGGGGGTGACACGAGATATACCAGGAAAGCCCTTGATCAATCTAGATCGCCGGCATAAAACCTCGGGAGCTGACAATCGCAGCTGCCTTGTTCTTCTTATTGTTTTAAACGTCAGGATACAGTGCAGGATATTGACCAGATCGCTAAGTGTTACAACGCTTTTGTGCGAAAGTGAAAATTGCTAGAGAACAAGTGTAAGAGTGTAGTGAGTGTTGATGTCCTATTCGATCTGATATACCCACCTATTTATAGTAACGAATTACAAACGAAAATTCCTATAAATATGGGATGCTCCGAATATTCCATTGTTAACGTTGTAGACCGAGTAATGCGGCTTCAACGTCTTTATTTGAACGACTTGGACCGAGTCTTCCACGGAATGAGTCCTTGTGAACGTTGCTAGCTTCTCGCCCGCGTACCTGCACATAATCCGTTAGTGATCCTGAGGATACCATTCAGGATGTTACCAATATCCTGAATCAGCATCCCGGATGTGAACAGATATCATATAACCAAGATATAACCCAAGATATTTCTCAGGATATGGGCTCAGAATTTCACCCATAACAGGTATGACATCAGCATTCTCTAGGGAGCTACAGAAGTTTAAGGATATGATATCCAGTGTACCTTGGGTGGTCCAGCCAATTCCAGAAGTGTCCCAGGATAGCCACAGGATATCCCGGTTTGCATATCCTATTTGTGATGCTGAAATCCTGAAAAGATTTCAAACCCCCAACATGAAGCTCTATGACGGAACCACAGATCCTAATGAGCATATCGCTCAGTATAGGGAAAGGATGGAAATTAACCCTATCCCTCCGGATCTCAAGGAAGCATGCCTCTGCAAGGGTTTTGGCTCTACTTTAACAGGATCAGCCTTAAATGGATACTAAACGTTCCACCTCATTCAATCACATCATTTGCTCACTTAGTCAATTTATTTAACAGTCAATTTTCTTGCAGTCGAAGTTTCAAGAAACTAACCAGTGATCTCTACAGGATAACTCAAGGGCCTCAGGAATCCTTAAGGGATTATGTGAACAAGTTTAGCAGGGAATCTCTGGATATCCCACATCTTGATGTTGCGACAGCTGTGCAGGCATTCAAGATGGGGCTACAAAAAGATTCCCAATTTTATCAGGATCTTGTAATGAATCCTTGCAGGAACCTGGATGAAGCTCGAAACAGGGACTTGAGATACATTCGATTGGAGGATGATAAAAAGATGCAAGAGAGGATGAATTCATTTTCAACTTATAAATCAACTAACAGGAAATTAGAATCCTCGTACAAACTATATCGCTCTAAGCCATATGGCAGGAATGACAGCAAGAAAATGAATGATGTTGAAGATGAGGATCCTGAGGAGTATCTTGAATTGTCAGAATATTGTTTTTCTGTTAATATACCTGAACTTATGTATGTTATGCAGGGTTTGGGAGACAAAGCAAGGTGGCCTTGGAAAAACCAACAAAAAGCTGATGGGAAGGATAAATCCAAGTGGTGTGCCTTCCATGAAGATTTTGGACATGTTACGGAAGATTGCATAGCCATGAGGAAGGAAATAAGCTATCTGCTAAGCAAAGGATATCTGAAGGATCTTCTAGGAAGAAAGAAGAATAAAGGTCAGGATACTGAGAGGGATCCTGAACGAGCAACATCACCTCCTGCGGATGCCAGAATAATTAACTTTATTTCAGGAGGATCTGACATCTGTGGAACCTCTTATTCTGCAGCAAAAAGACAGGCGAAGGAGGCTAAGGCAGAACGAGGAGACAAGCCGACCAGGATGACAACCCTCACAACCGATAAAGTGATAACGTTTGACAGTGATGATAGGGATACTGTCCCGGATCCCCATCACGATGGTTTGGTAATAACTTTATATGTTGCTAATCACTTTGTGCGCAGGATACTAGTGGATAATGGAAGCTACGTCAACATTATTCAGCTAGAAACGCTAAAAAGGATGAATGTTTCCCCGATGGACATCACTTCAAAATCCACTGTACTTGTCGGGTTCAGTGGGGAGGCCAAGAATACTGTGGGAGAAATAAAGCTGCCAGTATATGTTGAAGGAGTCAACTCAATGCAACGCTTTTGTGTCATGGACTCCTTATCCTGCTACAATATTATATTGGGTAGGCCATGGATCCATGATATGAAATTGTGCCATCAACCTATCATCAATGTATCAAGATCCCTACCCCTTGGGGGGTTGTCAAGATGGAAAGTGATCAACAAGAAGCGAAGGAGTGTTATTCTTCTTCGATGAAATTCTCAACAAAGCCCAAAGCAGGATAGCAATTAAAGATGCGAGCCCAGGATATCGCGGAGGCTTCAGAGCAGGATGTTAAGAAAATTATCCTGGATCAGGATAATCCAGATATCTCGGTGCTCGTAGGAACCAATATCCCTCAGGATATTGAAAATCAATTAACTGACTTTTTGAAATGCAGGATGTCAACATTCGCATGGAAGCATGAGGATATGACAAGTATTTCCAAGGATATTATAACTCACGAGCTTGGAATTGACAGGTCTTTCAAGCCGATCCAACAGAAACGAAGGAAGTTTGCTCCTGAACAAAACGCAATTGTTCAGGAAGAGGTGGAAAGATTATTGAAGTCCAAGATGATTAGGGAAGTCAAATTTCCCAAATGGCTAGAAAATGTAGTCGTGGTTCAAAAGAAAAATAAGAAATGGAGAGTTTGTGTAGATTACACAGACTTGAACAAAGCATGTCCTAAAGACCCGTTCCCACTGCCTCATATAGACTCAATGGTAGATGCCACTGCCGGTCATGAAATGTTAACCTTCATGGATGCATCCTCAGGATTCCAGCAGATACAGATGGAACCTTCGGACCAGGAGGATACTGATTTTATGACACCAACAGGTATCTATTGTTATACTGCTATGCCTTTTGGTCTGAAGAATGCAGGTGCAACATATCAAAGATTGGTGAACATGATGTTTAAAGACAAACTGGGGGACACCATGGAGGTGTACATTGATGATATGGTGGTAAAATCCAAAAAGGCTGAGGATCATCTCTGGGATATTGAAGTAGCATTTGATATCCTGGACCAGTACAACATGAAACTAAATCCTACTAAATGCCATTTTGGAGTGGGGGCAGGAAAGTTTTTCGGATATATGGTGACTAAAAGGGGGATATAAGCAAGCCCGGAACAGATTAAAGCTATCTTGGATATCAAGTCACCTTCCAACATGAAAGATGTACAAAGATTAACAGGGCGAGTAGCAGCATTAAACAGGTTTATATCGAGATCCTCGAAAAAATGCAAGGAATTCTACGATATCCTAAAGAAGAATAAGAAATTCGAATGGGGAGAAAAGCATGAAGCAGCCTTGCAGGAATTGAAGCAGTATCTTTCAATTGCACCTCTATTGATGAAGCCCGAGGATGGTGAACAATTATCCCTGTATCTTGTAGTATCAGGGAATGCAGTAAGTGCTGTTCTGGTAAAGGATCACGAAGGTCAGCAGTATCCTGTCTATTATGTTAGTAAAAGTTTATCAGATGCTGAAACTAGATATTCTCATTTAGAAAAGTTGATATTGGCCCTAGTTATGGCATCAACTAAACTTAGACATTATTTTTGAGACACATAGGATTCATGTTAAAACTAATTATCCTGTTAAAAATGTGCTTAGGAAACCTGAGATGTCAGGTAGAATGGCTAAGTGGTCAGTAAAATTAAGTGCCTATGATCTAGTATATGAACCTAGAAATGCTATAAAGTCTCAGGCTCTAGCAGACTTTGTGGCAGATTTCAGTATTGATATTCAAAATGAAATAGACCTAGAAGTACAACAACTAGGAGAAAACTTAGAATCATGGACATTATATACTGATGGTGCATCTAATGTGAGAGGTGTAGGATTGGGTATACTACTAAAATCGCCACAGGGGACATATTAACCCAGGCTATTAGATGTGAATTTCCTGCCACTAATAATGAAACAGAATATGAAGCTTTAATTGCAGGATTAGAGTTGGCCAGGAGTATGAGTATTAAAAGTTTGCAAGTATTTGTTGATTCCTTGTTAATTACTAATCATTTTAATGGATCCTATGCAGTCAAAGGTGAAAGGTTAATCGAGTATCTTGAAATTCTCAAAAAAGTAGCAGGATATTTCGAGAGTTTTACACTTGAACAGGTACTAAGAGAGGATAATGCTGAAGCAGATGCCTTGGCAAACTTAGAATCATCAGTTAGAATACCAAAGGGAACTCAGATACCAATACTACATATCCTATATCCTGCAGTGGATCTTTTCAAATCCCATGATAAGGAAGTAGCAAGTATCCAGGATCCTGATGATGATGAGTATCCTGAGGAGGATCCTAAGTCCTGGACGGCCCCAATCATGAAATACCTCAGAGAATGACACATCCCAAAGGATGAGAATCCTAAGGCTTTTAGGATGAAGGCATCCCGGTTCACCATTATAAATAATGTTCTATATAAGAAATCTCTTGCAGGACCATATCTGAGGTGCTTGGAGGATCCCGAAACTAAAGAAGTGCTTCAAGATATACACAAAGGGGATTGTGGCAACCATACTGGGGGCATATCGCTATTTTCAAAGGTGTTAAGAACAGGATACTATTGGCCGACGGTGAGGAAAGACGCTGCAGAATATGCTCGAAGATGTGATGCGTGTTAAAGGCACAACAATATACTGCATCAACCTGCTGATAGACATTGACTTAGGGCACCACTTACATTTTCGTAGTAGTCGATACGCACGGTCTAGTAACACATGGGAAGCCCCCACTAATCTTCGCAAACATGTCTGGGAGACCGCGATACGAATTAATACGATACATGGTTTACAAACGAACATATGATTTACGAAACGAATGCTATAACTAAACCACCAACTATGAACTCGCTCAACTTTGTTGTTGACTCATTGTTACATGGCTTGCAGGTCGTTAGGTACTCATGGAGCTTGCACAGGGAGGCATGGTCGTTGTGGGACATGGCAGTGTGTGCCATGCTAAAAACATTACTTTATTTCGTACTTAATACTTACATTGGGTTTTACAATTATGCTTCCGCTAAACACTTAACTACGTTTTTTATTTGAAACACCTTTCGTATTGTGTGGTTGAATTTTACTTATTACTTGTTATGTTCAATATGATTGGTGGCTTGATCCTGGTCAGTCACGCCTCCAAGCGGTGATACTCCGCGTGTGGATTTTGGGGGTGTGACATACCAGCTGAGATAATTTGGGACAATGGCTCTCAGTTTATCAGTAAGAGGACAACCAATTTTTGCAAGAGCTGGGGAATCAAAATGATCACATCCACACCGGTACATCCTCAAGCAAATGGACAAGCAGAATCCTCGAACAAGATAATTGTCAACAATTTGAAGAAATGGCTAGGAGCTAAAAAAGGAAGATGGGCAGAAGAATTACCCTTTGTTTTATGGGTTGATAGGACAACAGTAAAGAGTGCAATTGGGCAAATCCCATTCTCCTTAGTATTTGGAGTAGAGGCAGTAATCCCAACAGAGATGGTGATACTTACAGCGAGATCCAACCTCCGGGAAACTGAGAAGAATCCTGAAGCTCTATGCCAAGAGCTGGATACTGTCGATGAGACAAGGGATGCAGCAAAATTAAGAATGGCAGCATATCAACAAAGGATATCCAGAGCATACAACAAAAACCTAAGGACGAGAAGGTTTCAAGTCGGAGATTGGGTATTAAGGAAAGCTTTTCAGAATACTACTAATCCTGCTGATGGAAAATTAGCTACAAAATGGGAAGTACCATATGAGATTGAATCGGAATCTGGGAAAGGAGCATACAGGCTTAGGAATATAGAGGGGGATATATTTCCAAGATCCTAGAATGCTATACACCTCAAAGCCTATTTCAAGTGAGTTTAGAATTTAGTTTCTAACTCAGGATGGTATGAATTCTATCTTTTTTAAATATAATTTTAATTTCATATTATTCCTAATAAACCCAATACTGACTTAGTCATCGGAGGGGTGCCAAGCTAACACCCACCTTAGTTTAAGGTTGTTTTGCAGAATATGCTTCGGGATATAACTCCAGGATACACACTCAGGATGAATCGAAAGATTAGAGGATTGGCCCCCTTTCTCACGTTAAGTTTAAAGGTATTCACCTTTCTCTCGAATTGGGTTTAAACACCCCGCCTGGAGCGCAAGTTATCCAGGGATAGTTCAAGATAGCGGGACCAGTACATGTAAAAGTGGCTGACAATTTCGTTATTGTTGGTTATATCCTGGATCCTAAAGGTATATAAGGATTGATCACCCTCTCTCACGAAAGGGTATTTTATACTCTCTAAGGTTTAAAGTTTTTCACCTTTCTAAGTCTTGGAGTTTATACACTCCCGCCTGTAGCGCACAAAAATTTGGGATTTTCCCCAGTATACTTAGGGTTTACCGCCAGAATATTGAGGATCTATCTCCAGGATACCTAGGGTCTATCCCCTGTAATACTAAAGTTATACATGAATGTAAAATCAATTGCGAATGATACACAAAAGTTCCTAAGTATTTAAAGATGATGTATACAGGGGACATTCCTCTCAAGGCAGTGTGAAAAACTTAAAGGAGCAAGTTTGGACTTGGTTCGCTAAATTTCCCAGGCTAGGGACATTTTCGATGGTAAGGTTGCAAAAGAATTGAAGTTTAAGGATAGAAGTGTATTCTATTTCTGGTATGATCTCTCCTTTTTACTCTTTAAAAGCCTTATCTTAATTATCTAAGTTTTTGACAGAAGTCTTGATGAAATATTTATGAGTATCCTGACCAGGATATATTCTCAGGATATTTGGTTAGAATAGTTGAAATATTACACTAAGATTGAAAAATTGAAATTGCATTCAATTTAAACAACACATAACAAGATTTGCAAAAATGTACAACAATGAATAAGGCCAAAAAAGGTTAGTTTATTAACATTGCAAAAGATTGTGTTTTTAGTTTCATCTCAAACCGAGACCCATCCACCAAAAGCACAATTAGTTTTTAACCATGTTTACTTAACAATTGAAGGCTTCGTCTCGAAATTCAAGATCCCTCCACCCTCAATTGTTAAACTGTTCAAAATAAAGTCTACTAATTGATGACCAAGGGCTTCGTCCTGAAACTCAACCTTTGGCCATCATATTGTTTAAATGCAGGAAAGTAAATTGTTTAACAGATAAGGAAAGTAAATTGTTTGACAACAACCGTAAACCATCAAATTTAAAAAATGGGCTCCGGCCTCGGCATCAACATCCATCATCGCCCACTTCGCCGCCTTTAAGGGGCAGCACCCTCTTTGACCATCGCTTCACCAGCATCCGCTCCAACATCACCACCAGCATCATTCCCGACATCCGCGTCAGCATTCACCACCTTCTCAGCCACCTTGGCAGGCTCCTCAGCAATAGGCTTCGCAGGATGCTCCACGGGATTGCCACCAAGATCCCTCAACTTCACCTCCCAGGCCTCAACATTCCATGAGGGGCATTTGAATCCCAGAGCCTTGGCCTCGTAGGCCATTTTCAACCTAGCTTGGAGGAGGGAGATGACAACAGAATTCTTGAGGCCTTCCCGGTATGAAGCCATATCCTGCTCGTGTTGGACCTGGGTGGCATCGGACTTGGCTTGTGCCTCGTGGGTGATCTTTTTTATGGCAGCTTGGTGCTCTTGGGTCATTGCTTTGTACTTGGCTTCATAATGTTCTGACTTGGCGGTGGCAATTGCTGCTTGGTCTGCTACAGTGGCCTCTGCCTTCTTCAGTTTGCTCTCTAGCATCTTGTTCAAACCAAACGCATCCTCATAAAGGAACATTAGCCGCTCCAGACCCTGCAATCAAAGGAACAGGTATCAATATTTGAGTATATATATCCAGTATATGTGTGCAGGATATAGAATAAGGATACCAACCTGATTAAGGAAGTCAGTCATGAATTTGCTGGACTCTATAAACCCATGATTCTCAAAAGGGAAGACGTCCAAGGTAGCAGGGGATTCTGGCCCCTTCCTTTTACGAGAACTAGAGCCACGTGGCTTTGAAGCAGTAGAAGGCTTGGGGACAGCGGTAGCTTTGGAACTGGTGGGCTTCGATGTGACTGTTGGTTTGGGGTTGACCTCCTGTTTGACTTGAGCAGCACCGGAGTAGTTATCCAACTCTTCAAGGTCAAAGCCTTCTAGGTTTACGACAGGTGTTGCACAAAGGGAAGAAATACTAAGTCTTTATATATTTTCAAAATATAATCGGTTTGATAAGTGAAAGTAACTTATAAGATTATGCTTACTAGACATGTCGGAACTTGATTTATGGCTTGAGCTTGTGAATAACAGGGTAAAGGTCCATTCGCTCTCCGAGAGCTGGTAGATTTCCTTGATTCTTGCATCTGATTCAGCACTTGGATGGGCCAATTCCTTGAAATTTGCTACAAAAAGAAAATGAAAATATCAGGATGTCAGTTCAAGATATAGTTTCATGATATATTTGGGGATATTCCTAAGACCCTAAATCCTACCAGAAGTCAACCATTTCACTAGCAGGTCAAAACCCTTAGCAATGGAATCTTTTTTTACAAAAAAGAACTTTCGTTGCCACTGGTTCTCGTTCTTTGTAGCCTTAAGAATAAGGGGATTCTTGGAAGTTGAAAAAGGAGAAAACGGTTGTTGCCATGAGAACGAAGACGGTATGCAACGGGAAGATCCTTGATGCAGAGGTCAGGAATATGACGAGATTTGATTTGGTCCAGGGTAACTAGTACACGCTAGACCATAGGCATGGTTTGGGCATAACTAAGGCCAGTAAGTTCGAAAAAATGGGAGATAAAGGCTGGAAAAGGATATTGGAGTCCCAAGGAAAAAGGGTAAGCTAGGAAACACACCCATTCATCAGAAGTTACGTCCGATCGGACCTCTCAGTCGAACGGACGGATGATCACACCGGCGGGGAAAGCACCAGAATCTTTTAAAGCAGCAATATCAGCGTTATCGAAGGAGCAAACCTCTTTTTCGGGTTCTTTGAGAAGATTTTGGCTTTCAAAGGACGGGATTGAGTCGGCTGTATGTGATCTTGTTCGAGAGGCCATGAAGGATCTTAACAAAGAAAAAGAAGAAAATAGAAAGGAAAGGGAAAGAGAGTACCTGAAATTAGTCTGGAATGATATGATCATAATCCAAATGACATGGGTAAATATAGGCTGAATATAGGGGGTATTGAGTAAATACCGCGTTGGAAGTTGCAGCTTGTCACTTCAACCGTCTCTTCAACTTAATTGCCTCGATTCAAGAGATAAGATTTAAAATATATCCATTTGAATCTGGTTTTCTGCTCATATATCGTGGATTATATTCTGACTCTATTACTTTAAATTGTGATCAGGATACCGGGTCAGGATATTGGTAACATCCTGATGCAGTATCCTGGTACTTACTAATTGTTCACATGCAGATTAACAAGGCAATCTTATAACGTTCGAGTGGTCTAGATTTCCCAATACTCGGACTAATCGGTTGAAAAGGGAACGTTGAAGCCGGAAGAAGTGGTCTACAACGTTCAAAAAGGGAATATTCGCAGCATCCCGATTTTATAGGCTAGTTTGTTATTTCCTTTGCTATAAATAGGAATGATCGGATCAGTAGGGAAAAACAACTTTTTTACGCACACTCTCTTGCTCTCTACCAGCTACAATCACTCACAAACACTTGCACTTGTACTCAAAATTTCATTGTAACACTTAGTTGATCCGCATCATATCCTGCACTATATCCTGACACTTGAAGTAATAAGAAGAACAAGGCCGCTACGATTGTCAGCTCCCGAGGTTTTATGCTGGAGATCTAGATTGATCAAGGGCTTTCCTCGTACATCTTGTGTCACCCTTTACTTTTCTGCTCATTGTTTGATTATAGATATAGCTCGATATCCTGAGCTATATCCTTAAATCTATTTTTATTAACAACTTGATCAGCATATTTTTCACGAATATTTCTAGCACACCACCTCACTTAACTAATTTGATCACTAAATTTCTTAGGTAATTTTTAACCAAAACAAGTAGCGTGACCAACAAGTCAGGATAGACAATACTAGGAAAGGGGTAATTGGATATATATAAGCAAATGTAATTGCGGATGCCCTTAATACTGTAAAGTGATAACACTATTTTGATTAAACTGGGATGCACTCGCCAATATTTCTTGCTGATAAAACTTTTTAAAACGCGTTTCAGGTAACTTAATGTGAAGCTCTTAGAAGCCAGCTGGAGAGCACTGAAGGCTTGGAAAAGTTGCTATAAAAGTTACCTAAATAAAAAAGAGTTTTGTCTTTCGATAAACTAGGGATTATCCCTATAAATATTGTAATGAAAACTTGGGTTTATCCCATTTGTTTATTATAAAAGTTTGGTGTTTTAACTCTGATAAAATATTTCCTAACTATGGTCCTGATGAAAGTTTTCCGCTGCCAAATTAATAAACACCGATACCATCTGACTGGCCCGCGGCACCCGCTCCTGGGGCAGGGATCGGGGGCTGTGACACTGTGGTCATATTACTATTGGCAAACTCTTTGTCCAATAGTAACGCTTGACTAGTAGTGTATACAAAACCCCACATACCGGCAGAAATTGTAGAATACAAAGACTCAATCACAGAAAGTATAGTTGAAAATATCTACAGCTTCCTGTTGATTTTCCTGATTATTTTCTAATAAAAACATACAATGCACACGTGTTAATAAGATAACCCAAATCACATTAGCCATACAACACGAGACAGAACCCCAACGAACTTAGTCAGGCAGAGCCTCGACATGCGTTACGAGGCCCTAGATCAATCGGGTAGGGTAACGAATTAGTGATCGGGGTTAAAATACTTACAACGGGCAGAGCTTCGTGTTTTAGGGGTATAATATCGAGCTATTATATTTTCACTATAGGGACAGAGAGAAAGAAATTTTGAACGAGGATTAAAAGTGCGGACTGAGCTCCTTTTATAGCTGAAATCTGGTCCGGTCGCGCCCCGCGACTCCCTCCCCCCTTCTTTTTCGCGGCCCGCGAGGGCACCCTAGCTACGGCTAGGGTTACCTGATCACAACCGTAGACTCAACACGAAGGGGACACGTGGCATCAAAGGTGACCGGCAAGCAATGGCCTCTCGCGCCCCACGAGAGGTCTTCCTCTGATTGGTCGCGGCCCACGAGTGACACAAAATCATTATTTTATTTGATTTTTAATAAACTTAAGGGTATACGGGCCCGGTTATGCGTATACGGGGTATATTAGGGTGTTTTTGAGGGTTTTTATAAAGTATTTAGAGCATCAATATTAAATTGTCACACATACATAGAATTCAAATATTAATACAATTTCAAATTCAAATAACTAAAAGCAACATATCATAGCCGGTTTATTACTAAGGCAGTCTTACATGTCTTTAACTCAAAATTTGCCCACCCTTGTGTACATGTATCATGCGTAAAAGAGTTTTGGGTCAACAAACAAGTTGGTGAATAGATTCGGTTTTTATTTAAAAACGTTTTTGAAATATTATTTTTTTTTTGGAAAAGAAGTATTTTATAACATGCATATAGAAATGTGAAACTATGTCATACATTATAACAAGAATCATCACAAATATCATAAGTAACACCTCATAGAAATAATAGTAACATTTGACACATAGAGAGATTCAAGTCACAAAAGACGGATTTGCGAAACAATGATGGTGATACCGAGTTCGACCCATGGCCATGGGGAACCATAGCTAAGTGTCTGACGTGTTCATAGGTTAAAGTTGAACACCAAAAACCATCAGGACTTCTACAACAGCTTGAGATTCCCACGTGGAAATGGGAAATGGTAACTATGGATTTAATTACCAAGTTACCTACGACCAAACGTGGCAATGACATAGTTTGGGTCATCGTTGATAGACTGACTAAGTCAGCCCACTTTTTGCCAATAAAGGAAATGTATAGTTCTGACAAGTTGGCTAAATTATACGTGGACGAAATTGTGTCCCTGCATGGCATGCCAATATCTATTGTATCCGAGATAGAGATATAGATATCCATCTCACTTCTGGAAAAGTTTCCAGCAATCATTAGGCACGAGATTAAACTTCAGTACGGCTTACCATCCTCAGACTGATGGACAGAGTGAGCGTACTATTCAAACTTTGGAAGACATGCTTAGGGCATGTGTGATTGATTTGGGTGGTAGTTGGGATGACCATCTCCCCCTAATTGAATTCTCCTACAATAACAGTTATCATACAAGCATCAAGGCTGCTCCTTTTGAGGCCTTGTATGGGAGAAAATGTAGGACTCCCGTTTGTTGGGCTGAAGTTGGGGAAGCCCAAATATCTGGACCAGAGATTGTCCTAGAGACGACGGATAAGATTTTGCAAATCCATGATCGTCTCAAAGCTGCCCGAGATAGGCAGAAAAGTTATTCAAACTAGAGGTGTAAACCTCTTAAGTTCCAAGTGGGGGACAAAGTCTTGCTGAAAGTATCATCCTGGAAAGGCGTGATGCGTTTTGAAAAGAAGGGCAAGTTGAGCCCAAGATATATCAGACCATTCGATATAATCGAATGTGTCGAATCTGTAGCTTACAAGCTTAAGCTGCCTGAGGAGCTTAGTGAGATTCATGATGAATTCCGCATCTGTAACTTAAAGAAATGTCTAGCCGATGAGTCGCTAGCAATGTCACATCACGATGTGCAGATTAATGAAAACCTGAGGTTTGTTGATAAACCGATTTCGACCGAGGATCGACAGGTTAAGAAGCTCCGAATGAAGTTAATACATATTGTGAAGATTAAATGGAATGCCCGTCGTGGCCCCGAGAATACATGGGAGGTTGACTCCACTATGCGACAAAATTATCCCCGTCTTTTTTAATAAAATCTTGAGATCGAGATTTCTTTTAAGGAGGTGAGGATGTAACACCTAGGAAATTCATCGAATGATATTATGACATGTGTCCACTCTCAAATATGCCTAATAATTTGGATTAGAGGGACCAATTTTGCCAAATTATGAAAGTTTGGTTGTGGAGGGACCAAATATGAAAATCTCAAAATTTTGAGTTTTGAAGGTCTTATACGGACCGCAATGGCTTATCCCTTACGGTTCGTAAACAATTGAAATTATTGTTGTTGGGCATCGTATACTGACCGCAAAGCTTTATAGCTTATGATCCGTAAGGGTTTGAAAACTAGGGGCGCCAAGGAGGCTTGCGGACCATAAGCCTAAAGGCCATACGGTCCGTAAGCACTGCAACTGGCAGTTTTGTTTGGGAGCCAAGGCATTCTGCCCTTGTGCCACCTATCTCGTGAATTTGAGCTTTGTGCAGCTCATGCCACGTCCATGGACGCCTGCTATGATCTCCTAACACCCGTGGACACTTGGATTGATCCTATGCATCTCCTCCAAGTATAAATAGCAAACAAGTCTTGCAATCTTCGTTGCTCAATTCTTTTAAACTTATTCTCTACTCTCATATAGAAGATCCTAATCTTAAAGGAGCATCCCCTGAGTTCTAAATATTCTAAGGATCACAAGAAAGTGTTCCTTTCCAGCTCTTTTCATTTTTATAGGCTTTTATTAGTCGAAAGTTAAGCAAATTGACTTTTGCTTTGACTTTCGATTTAGACCATTATGGTCCAGCCATTGTTCGAATCGAACATGGCTACGTGATCACAATAAGGTAGGTGTTAATCCCTCAAAAGGGAACCTCCTGGAAATCACGTTAAGTTGGTCAAATGACGGGTCAAAGTTAAGTTAAATAAAAAGTCAAAAGGCAGATTTTCGAAAAATTTATAAAATGAACTTATAATTGTTTTAACTCATATTTTTAACATCATATCAGTTGCTAACTAATATTAGAACATGTATAAACATGTTCAGCCCGTCATTTCCAGTTTACATGTCGGTTTGCAACCGAAAGTCAAGCGGTTTGACTTCTACTTTGACTTTCGATTCTGACTCGATTTAGCAACTTTAAATACTGATTATTAGTTGCAATATAATCATATTATAGTGTAGAATAACCCTATGTTGTTATACTACTTGATCATAATCAGATTCTTAATTTTTACACAAGTTCTTATAATATGCCACCAAAATGCCCTTTTTTTTGCAAAACATGGTTTTAATCAATGATAAACATAAGAAATGAATAACCTAGTGATATGATATTATAATTAACATGTTTTGACAGAATGAACTTGTACATAACTTAAGTTTTTATGCAAATTCTTAAATTATGTCACATTATGTCTAAAATGCCCTTATGGTGTATATTCCGGTTTTAAACCATAAAAGTCACATAACTTGATATCCTACTGATGTTATGACATAAATAAAATGTTTTGACCTATTGAATTTGTTTATAGCTCATCTGATCACCCGATATCGCTTATGCGCGTACAGTTAAGCTTTTGTAACTAGTTTACGTAAGTTTAACGAAAAGGGTCAATTCTTCGAAATTTATTTCAAATTCCAGAATGTAAACATGTTTACCCATATTATACAAGACTTAGTACTCGTGAGGGTTTAAACTACATTCTATCCGGTCATCGCTTAATCTAGCGTATCGTACCGTTTTCGTTAATTAAAGTTAACCGGTCCAAGTCTATAACTTGAATAAGACCCATTAACATTCTAATTGGTTATTATACCCTTCATTCCAAACTAAGGCATTCCAGTAGATTGCAACCAATCTTAGTTAAATTGATAATGACTGTGCTTATTATATTTTCTTGCATTATAAGACTTATTAAGCCAGTTAAATACTCTTAACCTATTTTCCCTATATGGGCTTGGGATACGATATATTATTACCACATGGTCGGGTATGAGATCAAAGACCAATGTGTCGGGAATCCAAATAATCTGTTTTAATTCGTATTGCTTTGACTTAAACATTGGGGGTTAATACGACCGTGTCCTGGATATCCTCGGCTCATTTAATTGTAAGTAGCCACGACCTAAGCACAGGGTGTAGGCATACACCTGACAAATGCTAATGCTATATTAAAATGATTTTATAACCCAATACGGGTTCGCCCAATAAGGGTATTCCCAATAAGGGAATTAATGTGGTGTGTCGGTTAATCATGTCTCGGCATAGTTTCCGGGTCCCATATGTATTGTCAAGCTTGTGAAACTGATTACATGATAAATAGTTTATCCCAAGTTATTTATGAAAATTATATGTACCATTGTGTACATGAAAATGATTTTGAAATATTATCAAAATGTGGCGGTTATTTGTATTTACCAGTGTAAACTGACGTATCTTCAAAAGACTAAGTGACAGTGACAGATTGCAATGTTACGAAATAGGCTGGAAGTGTCGGTAATGCTTAAAAGGAATTTACAACTCTTTGCATAAGAAGCCTATTAGTGTGTTATTTCATTTTTGTATATTTTCGATCCGCGTGTGGATCTTTTGATACAATTTTTTGTCTGTATTATATTTGGAACACTCGGATATTTATATTTGTAATAGTGTTTTAAATCCAAGACTTCCAATATGCTATTTGTGTATTTGATATCAATCTAGTCACGTATACCCCATCCGGGACCACCAGGTGTCATAAAATATTGGGGTGTGACATATAGCCGTTCAAATCAATGCAAACTTTCAAAATCAAAGCCATCGGTCATATTCAAACGGTCAACTCACCTTTCCCCCATGCGGTAAACATTCCCCAACCCTGGACCTTCCCGCGCGGCAAATGAAGACGACGGCAGTGTTCCCGATCGGCAAAGGTCTTGCCAAATAACTTTGCCGATCCCACCCCGTACACCCTAAGAACGAGTTTTATTGTGACTTGAGCTATGGCTCAACTGGTATGCGCTATGTGATGTGAAACGCGGGTGGCCGAGTTTGAGTCCTGAGCACCCCATAACTTTTTTTTTCTTAAACAAGCACAACGTTAGGTTATAAAGTATAGACCCCGATAAGTGTTGTGTGCGATTTCATAGCCCAGTCGGTTTGGGACTTGTTTGTGGACCGGGAGGACGCTAGTTCGAGTCCCTCCCCCGTCCAGTTTTTTATTCTATTATTTAATCAGTTAAGCATCTTTCATATAAATGCCCCTAGAGCCCATGTACTTGAGTTCCATAGTTTGACAGAACTGGTCCTTATAGTTATAAATCCTCTAACTAACACGGAACTAATGAATTGATTATACTACTTAGTTTGGTGTTTATATTCACAAAACCAAACTGGTCCTTATAGTTATAAATCCTCTAACTGCTTCCTTTTATAAGATTTAGCGAAACTAACTACGGTTATAAAATAAATAAGTAACTATATATATACATATATGTTCGTCAGGAACGTTACCAGATGCAAGCAGGGCTAGTCTCAGAATTTTGAGGGCCCAAAGCGAATGAAAAGTTCGAGGCTCTTTTTAATTTTTTTAGGCACGTAATTTCGGTTTGTATCTGACATGAATATATTAGGAATAAACTTATAAAGCACTTAACCATTGTATAAACTAGATGATTTCCCTGATCAAATAATGTTAGGATCTAAGGCTATAGGGTGTGGTCATGATCCACATGGTCTTCATGATCCTCCACATTAGCGCCATGTCACTTACTTATAATTCATCATTCGAAACCACTACCCTAAGGGTGTGGTCATGACCCAAACCACTATTCTATTATTTTAATTTATTTGTAAAAAAAGGAAAAAGGAATATTAAAAAAGGAAATGAGGGTCATGGTTGCCATGGTTTAATCCATGCCAACCATGGTGGATGAAACAAGGGGGTGGTGTAGCAATTTACTAATGATCCTACATGGCAATTAATGACCCAACCATGTCCCCCACACCCTTTAGCCTAATACATAAATCAAATCTAAGTTGGTCAAAAGAGTTTAACCTAACAAATAACAACTTACATTATGATTGATGTGTGAAAGGAATTAAAACATGCTACTTATTTTAAGTTTACTATTGTTATTAGTTTTTTTTTTTGGAACGGCGACTTTCTTGTATTAGGTTATTTTAAGTATACTATTGTTATTAGTTAGAAACGGTTTTTTTTAAATAAAATTTTACATGGACGTATCATGTTAAAAATTGTGTGGACAAAATATTTTAGCTTATTAAATTAAGAGAGGTGATTAAAAAAATATGCATTTATAACCCTTTATTAAAAGAGTGAGTGAGGTTGAAGAACCAAAGAATCGTGTTAAGGCCGGAGCCTGTAAACGAGGGTTTGGATCTTATGGAAGAGCTTGGGAAACACTCCTGCAAAACAGAAAACCGTTAGGCTCGCCGCAGAGATGGGAGGGCCCCTCTGCGACCACCCTCCGGCGTGAGGATAATTATTGGTTGAGAGAGAAAGTAGAGAGAGAAAGTGAGGGCGAGGGTTCAGAAAATCGTACTTGGCTTTGTACTTGATGGGGTATTTATAGTAGTCAACTTAGATGACATCATCCGTCCAGACGCACTTGAATGGAGGTTCGTCTTCGGAGGTCCTCGATGTTGGACGGACATTATTCGGATGTACGTCCAAGTAGAGTCTTGTTCGTCCTAGGGATCATGTCCGGCTTCGGACATGTATCTTCAAGTCCCCCAGTTTGGTAAGTCTTAGTAAAAACTTAGCAAACTATTATTTCAAGTTTTTCTTTGTCCTATTCGGATGACGTGTCGCTACGGGAGTGGTCTGAGTCGATGACGTGGTATGATTTGAATGGTGATGACGTGGTGTGGGTGACTTTTGCGATTTGACGGTCGGTCACCTACCTGTGACGATAGTAATTCCTCGCGTTGGAATTCGTGGGAGGTGACGGTTGGATGTGACTGCCCCGTGACCGACTTAAAACCCTTATAAAATCACTTTTCACCATTTCGTTTTCACCCTTCTTTTCTCTCATCTTTTTTCCTTCTCTGCTGTTACCCTCTTCATTTTGAGTCTCTTCTTCTTCCTCAAGGTGCGTCCATTTCTTTTACTTAAATTTCTTATTTTATGAAATGGCTCCTGGTAAGGAGAATCTCGCGGAGAGTGTGAGTGTGCTTACCCAGCGTCAGTTGGATAAGTTTGTTAGAGATTATAGGATTCCCCTGGATCTTTATCCGGTCCTTCCCTCCGAAAGGGAGGCAATATATCCGTTCCGTCAAGGGAAGTTTCCCTTTTATACTCGCGTCTGTAATTTCACGAATTATAGGGTTCCTTTTTCTCGTTTCTTGATTAGGGTTTTACAATATTTTAGGGTCCATATTTGTCAAGTTAACCCCTTCGGCCTTAGCCGTATTAACCATTTTGAAATTTCTTGCCGAGCCTTGGGTCAGAAACCGGACCTGAATGTTTTTCGTTATTTTTATGAGTTTATAACGGCCGGAGATTGGTATACATTTGCACACCGAAAAAATGTCCCGTCCCCATCCTCTAGCGAGCGGTCTAGCCTGAAGAATTGGAAAGATAATTTTGTTCTGGTTGGATGACCGCTGCCTACCGGAGGATATGCGGTGGCGTTTCAAGGATCAGACGATGTCCTTTGATGAAGATTTTGTTTATGATGAAAATCTTGTCCGTGCCCTGATTGATCATAAATCCCCCATTCGTCCCCTTCCTGAGCATTTCCTTTGGTTAGGTCGTGTCAGTTTTTCCTGGGCCCAAGGGGATAAGGATTGGCCGATTATTCGCCAAAAACGTGATCGTAAGTTTCGGTCCTTTTTGTCCCCTTCGGCACCATTACTTGTTTATTTTGCTGACTTTCTTTTTGTTTTGGGGATGCAGGTGTTGCAATGTCTCTTCTTGATGCCTTAAAGGTTCCAAACACGAATGTTTTTGATTTTGATTTTGGGGAACAAGGCGAGGAGGATGTTCCTTTTATGAAACAAGTAGCATCTTCGGCTCAACCAATTCGTCCAGAGGTGACTCAAAACGTGACGGAGCCTTCTGCTGCAGAAGCAACTTCTTCTATTCCCCAGGATGTACCTGAACAAGTTGCTGCAGAGGCTACTTCTTCCATCCTATTATCGTTAAAGGATGTTGAGGGTTCGTCCGGATCGCGAACTGGTAAGAAGTCTGCCCTTGATGACGTTGATAGTGATCCGGAGTTCCGCGATCTGGATGAGACTTTACAATATCGACCTTCTTCAAAAAGCCAGGGTGTTATGTCGGGTGTGGATTTATCAGGTGTTGTTCTGAAGGCCAGCTCTCATAAGAGAAAAAAGGAGCCGGTTCAAATTCGTGCTACCGACCCACTTCCATTGCCAAGGTTAAAGAAAGCAAAAAAGGATTCTCACTCCAAAGGTAACGTAATAGAAGAGCTGAACGAACACATTACCGGAGGTAAGTTTTCTAGGGAAGAGGCTGCTTTGGCTCGTTCTAAACCAACTCCTGCGTATTCAGGTTTTGTTCCTGATAGTGAAGTGGAAAGCATGGAGGTTGAGAATCCGGTGGTTACGGATAAGGAAAAAGGTCATGGTGAGCCAAAGGTGGTGACTTTTTCAGGTACGCATTTGGGCTCATCCTTGGGTCCGGACTGTTTTGCAGATGATGAGGAAGATCAAGTGTCTTCTCTTCCTTCGTCTTGGTTCGGACCTGAGTTGATGTCCTTTTTTTGATATGCAGATTTGTTTTCGGATGACATGGATATTGACCCAGCAACTGCCGAAGAAAAGTTCGTTCCTGACTGGGACATCCGGAACAAAGATTCGGTGATGGATACTTTGGTTGCCAGAACTATGCTTTTCAATATCAACACTCCGATAGATCATGCAAGGAGTCGGAAGATGAAGAACCCAGATTTAGGGGCTGCGGTTTTGACCAATCAAGCCCAATCAAACATCTTTGTAACAGAGCTATATCGTCGGTGGGTGGAAGCGGAGTCGGTAAGGGAGAATTTGGAAAAGGAAACTCGCTCTCTGAAGCGTAAAGTTCAGAGGAGTCCGGAGGCGGTGAAGAAAATAGCTCAGTTGACCCAAGATCTTCAGTCTCAGCAGGAGAAGGTTAACTCTTTGATTGCTCAGAATCAATCGTCCCAAGCAGCTGCTGCTGCTGCGGAGGACAGAGATAAGATTTCTTCGGAGTTCACGGCCTTTTCTGAATCAATGAGGCGGAAGGACGAAGAGCACAAGATAGTTTTGTCGAAGATGGAAGACTCTCTTAATAAGGCTCGTCTCGCTTATGAGAGCATGTTGGCCGGTAC
>JARYGA010017219.1:0-19456 GCA_030545235.1 Helianthus tuberosus | reverse complement strand
CAAATTCACTTTCATTCGAAACATTTAAAGTTTCGAAATATGAATTTAAATAGTCATCTTTATACTTCTCGTTCACATCATTCAGATTCAAAACTTTCTGTATTTCTTTCAATCCTAACTCTTCTTCTTTTGACAAACCAGTAACTTCATTTATAGTGTTTATCATGGGAGGAGAGAACATCGGATAAATTCTACAAGTATCACCGTTTTTGTTGATGGTGAATCCTTGTAATGTCAATTAATTCATGCTCAGGACATTTCTATCCAATTCCGGGGTATAAAAGACACTTTGTATCTTTAATTTTTCGTTGTTAAACTTAATTTCAACGTTTCCTATACCCCGGATTAAAAGAAAGTTGTTTTCCCCAGTGTTCGTATCACCACCAACCAAATGTTTAATCCTTTTGAAAACATTTATATTACCGGCGTAGTGATGCGAGAAAGAGTTACTGACATACCATTTGTCCTTCCACTGGCCGCCTTCCGTGCCAGTCACTATCATTTCACCCCGATCCTCTGCATCCCTCCTTTGTGTTTGGATTCTGGCATTAACCGCTTGGTTAACAAGTTGTGTTGCTTGGTCATTTTCCTTGGATTTGCATGAATAAATTTGATGCCCTAGCCGGTGACAATAGAAACATAATTTCACCCTGCGTTTGTTTCTCTCCCTTTAATTTTGTTCATCATAGCAGTGTTGACATGGTAGAATTGTAAAAGTGGTTCTGATTTCTGCACACGTTCCTGATGTGGCTCTGATACCACATTTTGGACTCCGGTTATGATTGCAGCGGTTAAACATGATTTCGGAACATCAGTGGACATGTTTGTGAGTGATATCAAGAATACAGAAATGAGAGAATGAGTTTGAATGATAAAGGAACAATCGACTGGACAGAAAGAATATGAAACAATCTGTCTTGATGCCGGAAACAGTTACTGGACAATACATATATATATGTGTGAAACTGGCGGTTAATCTTGGCGGCAAAAACTGTCATCGGCAGTTTAAAATACCCGCTTATGATCTAAGCCCACACTTATCACACAGTGTACCGAATGTAACATATTAATTATTACATAAACTTATAAATATTCTAATCATAATAAAGTTTAATTATCCTTCACTAACACCTTCCCTTAAACTTAATTATGTTTAGCGGCATACGTCATCACGCTCCTGTTGGCTTCATCGACGGCTTTACGTGCTTCATTGAAATTGAATCGGTGACGCTTCTTGTGCAGATTCCATGAGCCTTCCCAGCTATTCCTGGCATACAAAGCATAATGCTCTGATGCACCATCTTCCGGTATAGGATCAGCACTCTTACTTCTTCCTCGATCATTTCCGACCATTGAGCTTTCTCCTTGTTCCACCATTTCTTTGTCATGCACCTTCTTTTGAACTGATTTAAACTTGTAATAATATACCAGAACGTCTAAATGCATAGCATAAATGACTCTAATGAAGTCACCATCTTGATATTCGAAACCAAGATCTTTCGCTATTGCCGGCCATAAATTGTCAACAGCAACACTTTGATAGCCTCCATCTCTTTCAACCATAATGTACAAACCAAGCAGATCTATTCTTCTTCCATCATCCAGAAGTGGGGGTATTGATCTTGAAATTATTCCCATTTTTTCTTTCAAAAACCAGCCCACCATAATTTCGAATTTTATTTCAAGATCATGCTTGTATTTAAATACGAAGTCTCGATCATCGATCATGTCTAACAGGGCTTTGCAGTCGGCGAATTCATGAAATTCTAACGCCCTTAAGATCATTCGACTCCAATCAAATTCACTTTCATTCGAAACATTTAAAGTTTCGAAATATGAATTTAAATAGTCATCTTTATACTTCTCGTTCACATCATTCAGATTCAAAACTTTCTGTATTTCTTTCAATCCTAACTCTTCTTCTTTTGACAAACCAGTAACTTCATTTATAGTGTTTATCATGGGAGGAGAGAACATCGGATAAATTCTACAAGTATCACCGTTTTTGTTGATGGTGAATCCTTGTAATGTCAATTAATTCATGCTCAGGACATTTCTATCCAATTCCGGGGTATAAAAGACACTTTGTATCTTTAATTTTTCGTTGTTAAACTTAATTTCAACGTTTCCTATACCCCGGATTAAAAGAAAGTTGTTTTCCCCAGTGTTCGTATCACCACCAACCAAATGTTTAATCCTTTTGAAAACATTTATATTACCGGCGTAGTGATGCGAGAAAGAGTTACTGACATACCATTTGTCCTTCCACTGGCCGCCTTCCGTGCCAGTCACTATCATTTCACCCCGATCCTCTGCATCCCTCCTTTGTGTTTGGATTCTGGCATTAACCGCTTGGTTAACAAGTTGTGTTGCTTGGTCATTTTCCTTGGATTTGCATGAATAAATTTGATGCCCTAGCCGGTGACAATAGAAACATAATTTCACCCTGCGTTTGTTTCTCTCCCTTTAATTTTGTTCATCATAGCAGTGTTGACATGGTAGAATTGTAAAAGTGGTTCTGATTTCTGCACACGTCCCTGATGTGGCTCTGATACCACATTTTGGACTCCGGTTATGATTGCAGCGGTTAAACATGATTTCGGAACATCAGTGGACATGTTTGTGAGTGATATCAAGAATACAGAAATGAGAGAATGAGTTTGAATGATAAAGGAACAATCGACTGGACAGAAAGAATATGAAACAATCTGTCTTGATGCCGGAAACAGTTACTGGACAATACATATATATATGTGTGAAACTGGCGGTTAATCTTGGCGGCAAAAACTGTCATCGGCAGTTTAAAATACCCGCTTATGATCTAAGCCCACACTTATCACACAGTGTACCGAATGTAACATATTAATTATTACATAAACTTATAAATATTCTAATCATAATAAAGTTTAATTATCCTTCACTAACACCTTCCCTTAAACTTAATTATGTTTAGCGGCATACGTCATCACGCTCCTGTTGGCTTCATCGACGGCTTTACGTGCTTCATTGAAATTGAATCGGTGACGCTTCTTGTGCAGATTCCATGAGCCTTCCCAGCTATTCCTGGCATACAAAGCATAATGCTCTGATGCACCATCTTCCGGTATAGGATCAGCACTCTTACTTCTTCCTCGATCATTTCCGACCATTGAGCTTTCTCCTTGTTCCACCATTTCTTTGTCATGCACCTTCTTTTGAACTGATTTAAACTTGTAATAATATACCAGAACGTCTAAATGCATAGCATAAATGACTCTAATGAAGTCACCATCTTGATATTCGAAACCAAGATCTTTCGCTATTGCCGGCCATAAATTGTCAACAGCAACACTTTGATAGCCTCCATCTCTTTCAACCATAATGTACAAACCAAGCAGATCTATTCTTCTTCCATCATCCAGAAGTGGGGGTATTGATCTTGAAATTATTCCCATTTTTTCTTTCAAAAACCAGCCCACCATAATTTCGAATTTTATTTCAAGATCATGCTTGTATTTAAATACGAAGTCTCGATCATCGATCATGTCTAACAGGGCTTTGCAGTCGGCGAATTCATGAAATTCTAACGCCCTTAAGATCATTCGACTCCAATCAAATTCACTTTCATTCGAAACATTTAAAGTTTCGAAATATGAATTTAAATAGTCATCTTTATACTTCTCGTTCACATCATTCAGATTCAAAACTTTCTGTATTTCTTTCAATCCTAACTCTTCTTCTTTTGACAAACCAGTAACTTCATTTATAGTGTTTATCATGGGAGGAGAGAACATCGGATAAATTCTACAAGTATCACCGTTTTTGTTGATGGTGAATCCTTGTAATGTCAATTAATTCATGCTCAGGACATTTCTATCCAATTCCGGGGTATAAAAGACACTTTGTATCTTTAATTTTTCGTTGTTAAACTTAATTTCAACGTTTCCTATACCCCGGATTAAAAGAAAGTTGTTTTCCCCAGTGTTCGTATCACCACCAACCAAATGTTTAATCCTTTTGAAAACATTTATATTACCGGCGTAGTGATGCGAGAAAGAGTTACTGACATACCATTTGTCCTTCCACTGGCCGCCTTCCGTGCCAGTCACTATCATTTCACCCCGATCCTCTGCATCCCTCCTTTGTGTTTGGATTCTGGCATTAACCGCTTGGTTAACAAGTTGTGTTGCTTGGTCATTTTCCTTGGATTTGCATGAATAAATTTGATGCCCTAGCCGGTGACAATAGAAACATAATTTCACCCTGCGTTTGTTTCTCTCCCTTTAATTTTGTTCATCATAGCAGTGTTGACATGGTAGAATTGTAAAAGTGGTTCTGATTTCTGCACACGTCCCTGATGTGGCTCTGATACCACATTTTGGACTCCGGTTATGATTGCAGCGGTTAAACATGATTTCGGAACATCAGTGGACATGTTTGTGAGTGATATCAAGAATACAGAAATGAGAGAATGAGTTTGAATGATAAAGGAACAATCGACTGGACAGAAAGAATATGAAACAATCTGTCTTGATGCCGGAAACAGTTACTGGACAATACATATATATATGTGTGAAACTGGAGGTTAATCTTGGCGGCAAAAACTGTCATCGGCAGTTTAAAATATCCGCTTATGATCTAAGCCCACACTTATCACACAATGTACCGAATGTAACATATTAATTATTACATAAACTTATAAATATTATAATCATAATAAAGTTTAATTATCCTTCACTAACACCTTCCCTTAAACTTAATTATGTTTAGCGGCATACGTCATCACGCTCCTGTTGGCTTCATCGACGGCTTTACGTGCTTCATTGAAATTGAATCGGTGACGCTTCTTGTGCAGATTCCATGAGCCTTCCCAGCTATTCCTGGCATACAAAGCATAATGCTCTGATGCACCATCTTCCGGTATAGGATCAGCACTCTTACTTCTTCCTCGATCATTTCCGACCATTGAGCTTTCTCCTTGTTCCACCATTTCTTTGTCATGCACCTTCTTTTGAACTGATTTAAACTTGTAATAATATACCAGAACGTCTAAATGCATAGCATAAATGACTCTAATGAAGTCACCATCTTGATATTCGAAACCAAGATCTTTCGCTATTGCCGGCCATAAATTGTCAACAGCAACACTTTGATAGCCTCCATCTCTTTCAACCATAATGTACAAACCAAGCAGATCTATTCTTCTTCCATCATCCAGAAGTGGGGGTATTGATCTTGAAATTATTCCCATTTTTTCTTTCAAAAACCAGCCCACCATAATTTCGAATTTTATTTCAAGATCATGCTTGTATTTAAATACGAAGTCTCGATCATCGATCATGTCTAACAGGGCTTTGCAGTCGGCGAATTCATGAAATTCTAACGCCCTTAAGATCATTCGACTCCAATCAAATTCACTTTCATTCGAAACATTTAAAGTTTCGAAATATGAATTTAAATAGTCATCTTTATACTTCTCGTTCACATCATTCAGATTCAAAACTTTCTGTATTTCTTTCAATCCTAACTCTTCTTCTTTTGACAAACCAGTAACTTCATTTATAGTGTTTATCATGGGAGGAGAGAACATCGGATAAATTCTACAAGTATCACCGTTTTTGTTGATGGTGAATCCTTGTAATGTCAATTAATTCATGCTCAGGACATTTCTATCCAATTCCGGGGTATAAAAGACACTTTGTATCTTTAATTTTTCGTTGTTAAACTTAATTTCAACGTTTCCTATACCCCGGATTAAAAGAAAGTTGTTTTCCCCAGTGTTCGTATCACCACCAACCAAATGTTTAATCCTTTTGAAAACATTTATATTACCGGCGTAGTGATGCGAGAAAGAGTTACTGACATACCATTTGTCCTTCCACTGGCCGCCTTCCGTGCCAGTCACTATCATTTCACCCCGATCCTCTGCATCCCTCCTTTGTGTTTGGATTCTGGCATTAACCGCTTGGTTAACAAGTTGTGTTGCTTGGTCATTTTCCTTGGATTTGCATGAATAAATTTGATGCCCTAGCCGGTGACAATAGAAACATAATTTCACCCTGCGTTTGTTTCTCTCCCTTTAATTTTGTTCATCATAGCAGTGTTGACATGGTAGAATTGTAAAAGTGGTTCTGATTTCTGCACACGTCCCTGATGTGGCTCTGATACCACATTTTGGACTCCGGTTATGATTGCAGCGGTTAAACATGATTTCGGAACATCAGTGGACATGTTTGTGAGTGATATCAAGAATACAGAAATGAGAGAATGAGTTTGAATGATAAAGGAACAATCGACTGGACAGAAAGAATATGAAACAATCTGTCTTGATGCCGGAAACAGTTACTGGACAATACATATATATATGTGTGAAACTGGCGGTTAATCTTGGCGGCAAAAACTGTCATCGGCAGTTTAAAATACCCGCTTATGATCTAAGCCCACACTTATCACACAGTGTACCGAATGTAACATATTAATTATTACATAAACTTATAAATATTCTAATCATAATAAAGTTTAATTATCCTTCACTAACACCTTCCCTTAAACTTAATTATGTTTAGCGGCATACGTCATCACGCTCCTGTTGGCTTCATCGACGGCTTTACGTGCTTCATTGAAATTGAATCGGTGACGCTTCTTGTGCAGATTCCATGAGCCTTCCCAGCTATTCCTGGCATACAAAGCATAATGCTCTGATGCACCATCTTCCGGTATAGGATCAGCACTCTTACTTCTTCCTCGATCATTTCCGACCATTGAGCTTTCTCCTTGTTCCACCATTTCTTTGTCATGCACCTTCTTTTGAACTGATTTAAACTTGTAATAATATACCAGAACGTCTAAATGCATAGCATAAATGACTCTAATGAAGTCACCATCTTGATATTCGAAACCAAGATCTTTCGCTATTGCCGGCCATAAATTGTCAACAGCAACACTTTGATAGCCTCCATCTCTTTCAACCATAATGTACAAACCAAGCAGATCTATTCTTCTTCCATCATCCAGAAGTGGGGGTATTGATCTTGAAATTATTCCCATTTTTTCTTTCAAAAACCAGCCCACCATAATTTCGAATTTTATTTCAAGATCATGCTTGTATTTAAATACGAAGTCTCGATCATCGATCATGTCTAACAGGGCTTTGCAGTCGGCGAATTCATGAAATTCTAACGCCCTTAAGATCATTCGACTCCAATCAAATTCACTTTCATTCGAAACATTTAAAGTTTCGAAATATGAATTTAAATAGTCATCTTTATACTTCTCGTTCACATCATTCAGATTCAAAACTTTCTGTATTTCTTTCAATCCTAACTCTTCTTCTTTTGACAAACCAGTAACTTCATTTATAGTGTTTATCATGGGAGGAGAGAACATCGGATAAATTCTACAAGTATCACCGTTTTTGTTGATGGTGAATCCTTGTAATGTCAATTAATTCATGCTCAGGACATTTCTATCCAATTCCGGGGTATAAAAGACACTTTGTATCTTTAATTTTTCGTTGTTAAACTTAATTTCAACGTTTCCTATACCCCGGATTAAAAGAAAGTTGTTTTCCCCAGTGTTCGTATCACCACCAACCAAATGTTTAATCCTTTTGAAAACATTTATATTACCGGCGTAGTGATGCGAGAAAGAGTTACTGACATACCATTTGTCCTTCCACTGGCCGCCTTCCGTGCCAGTCACTATCATTTCACCCCGATCCTCTGCATCCCTCCTTTGTGTTTGGATTCTGGCATTAACCGCTTGGTTAACAAGTTGTGTTGCTTGGTCATTTTCCTTGGATTTGCATGAATAAATTTGATGCCCTAGCCGGTGACAATAGAAACATAATTTCACCCTGCGTTTGTTTCTCTCCCTTTAATTTTGTTCATCATAGCAGTGTTGACATGGTAGAATTGTAAAAGTGGTTCTGATTTCTGCACACGTCCCTGATGTGGCTCTGATACCACATTTTGGACTCCGGTTATGATTGCAGCGGTTAAACATGATTTCGGAACATCAGTGGACATGTTTGTGAGTGATATCAAGAATACAGAAATGAGAGAATGAGTTTGAATGATAAAGGAACAATCGACTGGACAGAAAGAATATGAAACAATCTGTCTTGATGCCGGAAACAGTTACTGGACAATACATATATATATGTGTGAAACTGGCGGTTAATCTTGGCGGCAAAAACTGTCATCGGCAGTTTAAAATACCCGCTTATGATCTAAGCCCACACTTATCACACAGTGTACCGAATGTAACATATTAATTATTACATAAACTTATAAATATTCTAATCATAATAAAGTTTAATTATCCTTCACTAACACCTTCCCTTAAACTTAATTATGTTTAGCGGCATACGTCATCACGCTCCTGTTGGCTTCATCGACGGCTTTACGTGCTTCATTGAAATTGAATCGGTGACGCTTCTTGTGCAGATTCCATGAGCCTTCCCAGCTATTCCTGGCATACAAAGCATAATGCTCTGATGCACCATCTTCCGGTATAGGATCAGCACTCTTACTTCTTCCTCGATCATTTCCGACCATTGAGCTTTCTCCTTGTTCCACCATTTCTTTGTCATGCACCTTCTTTTGAACTGATTTAAACTTGTAATAATATACCAGAACGTCTAAATGCATAGCATAAATGACTCTAATGAAGTCACCATCTTGATATTCGAAACCAAGATCTTTCGCTATTGCCGGCCATAAATTGTCAACAGCAACACTTTGATAGCCTCCATCTCTTTCAACCATAATGTACAAACCAAGCAGATCTATTCTTCTTCCATCATCCAGAAGTGGGGGTATTGATCTTGAAATTATTCCCATTTTTTCTTTCAAAAACCAGCCCACCATAATTTCGAATTTTATTTCAAGATCATGCTTGTATTTAAATACGAAGTCTCGATCATCGATCATGTCTAACAGGGCTTTGCAGTCGGCGAATTCATGAAATTCTAACGCCCTTAAGATCATTCGACTCCAATCAAATTCACTTTCATTCGAAACATTTAAAGTTTCGAAATATGAATTTAAATAGTCATCTTTATACTTCTCGTTCACATCATTCAGATTCAAAACTTTCTGTATTTCTTTCAATCCTAACTCTTCTTCTTTTGACAAACCAGTAACTTCATTTATAGTGTTTATCATGGGAGGAGAGAACATCGGATAAATTCTACAAGTATCACCGTTTTTGTTGATGGTGAATCCTTGTAATGTCAATTAATTCATGCTCAGGACATTTCTATCCAATTCCGGGGTATAAAAGACACTTTGTATCTTTAATTTTTCGTTGTTAAACTTAATTTCAACGTTTCCTATACCCCGGATTAAAAGAAAGTTGTTTTCCCCAGTGTTCGTATCACCACCAACCAAATGTTTAATCCTTTTGAAAACATTTATATTACCGGCGTAGTGATGCGAGAAAGAGTTACTGACATACCATTTGTCCTTCCACTGGCCGCCTTCCGTGCCAGTCACTATCATTTCACCCCGATCCTCTGCATCCCTCCTTTGTGTTTGGATTCTGGCATTAACCGCTTGGTTAACAAGTTGTGTTGCTTGGTCATTTTCCTTGGATTTGCATGAATAAATTTGATGCCCTAGCCGGTGACAATAGAAACATAATTTCACCCTGCGTTTGTTTCTCTCCCTTTAATTTTGTTCATCATAGCAGTGTTGACATGGTAGAATTGTAAAAGTGGTTCTGATTTCTGCACACGTCCCTGATGTGGCTCTGATACCACATTTTGGACTCCGGTTATGATTGCAGCGGTTAAACATGATTTCGGAACATCAGTGGACATGTTTGTGAGTGATATCAAGAATACAGAAATGAGAGAATGAGTTTGAATGATAAAGGAACAATCGACTGGACAGAAAGAATATGAAACAATCTGTCTTGATGCCGGAAACAGTTACTGGACAATACATATATATATGTGTGAAACTGGAGGTTAATCTTGGCGGCAAAAACTGTCATCGGCAGTTTAAAATATCCGCTTATGATCTAAGCCCACACTTATCACACAATGTACCGAATGTAACATATTAATTATTACATAAACTTATAAATATTATAATCATAATAAAGTTTAATTATCCTTCACTAACACCTTCCCTTAAACTTAATTATGTTTAGCGGCATACGTCATCACGCTCCTGTTGGCTTCATCGACGGCTTTACGTGCTTCATTGAAATTGAATCGGTGACGCTTCTTGTGCAGATTCCATGAGCCTTCCCAGCTATTCCTGGCATACAAAGCATAATGCTCTGATGCACCATCTTCCGGTATAGGATCAGCACTCTTACTTCTTCCTCGATCATTTCCGACCATTGAGCTTTCTCCTTGTTCCACCATTTCTTTGTCATGCACCTTCTTTTGAACTGATTTAAACTTGTAATAATATACCAGAACGTCTAAATGCATAGCATAAATGACTCTAATGAAGTCACCATCTTGATATTCGAAACCAAGATCTTTCGCTATTGCCGGCCATAAATTGTCAACAGCAACACTTTGATAGCCTCCATCTCTTTCAACCATAATGTACAAACCAAGCAGATCTATTCTTCTTCCATCATCCAGAAGTGGGGGTATTGATCTTGAAATTATTCCCATTTTTTCTTTCAAAAACCAGCCCACCATAATTTCGAATTTTATTTCAAGATCATGCTTGTATTTAAATACGAAGTCTCGATCATCGATCATGTCTAACAGGGCTTTGCAGTCGGCGAATTCATGAAATTCTAACGCCCTTAAGATCATTCGACTCCAATCAAATTCACTTTCATTCGAAACATTTAAAGTTTCGAAATATGAATTTAAATAGTCATCTTTATACTTCTCGTTCACATCATTCAGATTCAAAACTTTCTGTATTTCTTTCAATCCTAACTCTTCTTCTTTTGACAAACCAGTAACTTCATTTATAGTGTTTATCATGGGAGGAGAGAACATCGGATAAATTCTACAAGTATCACCGTTTTTGTTGATGGTGAATCCTTGTAATGTCAATTAATTCATGCTCAGGACATTTCTATCCAATTCCGGGGTATAAAAGACACTTTGTATCTTTAATTTTTCGTTGTTAAACTTAATTTCAACGTTTCCTATACCCCGGATTAAAAGAAAGTTGTTTTCCCCAGTGTTCGTATCACCACCAACCAAATGTTTAATCCTTTTGAAAACATTTATATTACCGGCGTAGTGATGCGAGAAAGAGTTACTGACATACCATTTGTCCTTCCACTGGCCGCCTTCCGTGCCAGTCACTATCATTTCACCCCGATCCTCTGCATCCCTCCTTTGTGTTTGGATTCTGGCATTAACCGCTTGGTTAACAAGTTGTGTTGCTTGGTCATTTTCCTTGGATTTGCATGAATAAATTTGATGCCCTAGCCGGTGACAATAGAAACATAATTTCACCCTGCGTTTGTTTCTCTCCCTTTAATTTTGTTCATCATAGCAGTGTTGACATGGTAGAATTGTAAAAGTGGTTCTGATTTCTGCACACGTCCCTGATGTGGCTCTGATACCACATTTTGGACTCCGGTTATGTTTGCAGCGGATAAACATGTTTTCGGAACATCAGTGGACATGATTGTGAGTGATATCAAGAATACAGAAATGAGAGAATGAGTTTGAATGATAAAGGAACAATTGACTGGACAGAAAGAATATGAAACAATCTGTCTTGATGCCGGAAATAGTTACCGGACAATACATATATATATGTGTGAAACTGGCGGTTAATCTTGGCGGCAAAAACTGTCATCGGCAGTTTAAAATACCCGCTTATGATCTAAGCCCACACTTATCACACAGTGTACCGAATGTAACATATTAATTATTACATAAACTTATAAATATTCTAATCATAATAAAGTTTAATTATCCTTCACTAACATGAAGCTGGTAACAGTAGTTCCTCATAAGTTCTTGATCAGTGTTGGAATCCCTTCACTATCTCATTGATCAATTTACCATATTTCAGGTTTTGATGGAGTTGAGATCCATGGGGCTAATGGCTTTCTAATCGACCAATTTTTGAAAGATGAGATTAATGACAGAACAGACGAGTACGGTGGTTCTCTAGAGAACCGTTGCAGATTTGCTCTAGAAGTAGTTGATGCTTTTGTGAAGGTGACTGGAGGAGAAAAAGTTGGCATAAGATTATCCCCATTTGTAGACTACTCGGAATCAGGTGACTCAAATCCGGAAACTTTAGGTCTTTACATGGCTGAATCTTTGAATGAGCTCAAGATTCTTTACTGCCATATGGTGGAACCTAGGATGAAGTCAGTATTTGAAAAAGTTGATTGCCTTGATAGTCTTGTCCATATGAGAAATGCATTCAAAGGGACTTTTATTTCTGCTGGTGGGTATGACAGGGAAGATGGTAACAAAGCTGTGGCAGAAAACACAACCGATCTTGTTGCTTATAGTCGTTTGTTTTTGGCTAATCCAGATTTGCCAAAACGATTTGAGCTTAATGCTCCTCTTAACAAGTATGACAGGTCAACCTTTTATACACGCGATCCTGTTGTTGGGTATATGGATTATCCGTTCTTGGAAACCACAATTTAATGCTAGAAAATGCCAAGGAGTTGGAAGCAAATAAAGATCCTGTTAACATAGAAGTCTTGGATGTTCTTGTGAAATTGAGTTTACAGGGTGTGTTAACGTTGATCATTTCAAATTAATTATGGACAAGTTATGTATGTTATCGTCAACAACAATCTATTGTTAGTTTGACAAAAAAAACCTTTTTTACATGCATTCGGTGATCATATACTTTAACCAAGAACAAAACAAAACTTATGATTTAGTAATGCTTAGCCACGTCCAAACGTAACATAATTCTGACTAGGTGAAACACCAATCAAGAAGGATAAATGCTAATGTCACTAAAATCTAATTGTGTCAACTGCACTAAGGATAATGTGTATTCTGACAACTGATTTTTTATTTTGCCAAGAGATTACGTGTCAAAAGATTTTGGTATAAGACCAAAAGGTGTGCGGTTTTATCGCGCCACGTAAGTTTCACGTTATTTAAGCTTCACCTATGGTGGGCCCGGGTGAGTTTTCCCCTACAGGTCTCATGTTCGAGTCTGGGTGACAGGGGTTTCTCATCGAGGGGTTTAAATTGGGGATCTATTGCGCGAGGGGGCTCTCTAGCGCAGACCCGGTTTAGACAACGTATGCTAGTGTTACTAAAAATATTGTCACTTTCAACACGTGCTCACTTTCATTATGGCCTAAACATCGTCATCTAATCTTAAAACACTAGTATCCCCTTTGTAACATCCGTCAAAAACGGATCAATGAAACCCGACCCATTTGTAAATCAGACTCTAATCGTAATAAACTATTACGAAAATGCAAATTTCTATATTTACTCGTTTAAGATTTATGATTTGAAATTTTGTGTTATCTAGTTAATTAATAATAAACTAAACGACATCTCACCTCCCTTAAACGATATCCATCACTTCTCTTCCCAAACTACACCAGTTATGCTCCAATGATATCCTGTCATGTTTGAAACCTAGGCCAAAAGATAAGCAAATCTCAACCTATGTTGTCTGCAAGAAAACCTAAACCACATACCATGTCGTTTGGTGCCTGAACCAAACGACATATGTCTGTGGTTCATCTTCTTCCAAATCGCAATATATGTAACTGAAGAGTTCTCACCTCTTCTTATTCTCGACTTTATGGCATCTTTATTGTCCCAGTTAAGTGGGTTTTAATGACTACACGTAATCAACACATAATTGGTGCTACGAAAACCAAAATCATTATACCACTTTCATCTTCCTAAAACTCAAAACAACACACCAAATTCGTCCATCTCTGCCTAAACACAAAACCAAACGACATCCTTTATCATATTTCATGAATCTCGATATCTACAACTTGCTAATCGACTCTCTAACTCATGAATTTGGACAAGGATCATAGCTAGGGCTTGGAACTTAGTGAATTGATACCTTCTTTGTTTCTTCAGCAAATCAGGTAATTCCAAAGACTAACACGTCTAATTTTTCATGCTCTATAAGACCCTACTATCCATTTCTGTGATAGAAGGGCAAATGAATCTTATTTTGATCTCTTTTAATATTTGGGTTCTTAGTTTCTAGAAAATTCGGGCTTTTGACTTATGTTTATGTTTTGATGAAATTGAATCTTGGGTATTGTTCATAATCATGTTAGTTGGGTTTGTGTAATTTTTGAGGATTTTTAGATGTCTCATAGATTTGTTATGAATTCTTGATCATGTTCTAATTTATGGAAAAATTATATCAAAAATAGATTCATCAATATGTAAACTCATGGATATTATTTTTTTTATTTTCTATAAAATAATTATGACATGTATTTTTTATAGATTTCATGTTCTATAGTATATTTTTTTTGGAAATAAAAGGACTTATTAAATATTAACCATAAATTTATCCGTTTTAACAAATTTGATGATTTCTATAAAATATAAGATAAAATATGATTTTTGGATGTATATAAACTGAATGATGAAATTTTACTAAATTGTTGGAATTGATATTTTTAACTTATAATAAAATAAATTGTTATCTAACTTGTCTTGGTATTTTATTGTCAAAATTTTAAGACTTTTCATCATGGATAGAATACGTTGGGACTTGGTTATAAATATATGTGGCTAAAGTATATTTAGACTTAGTACATGTTACAATATAAAAGCAAAGGTATAAGTATTATTAAGATAATATTTTAGATATGTCACATTATTTATGTAGTTTCAAACATTAAGTTAATAGATATGTTAGTATTATTTTCTATAGTTTAAGTTAGACAAAATACCTTAGTTATAGGATTTATTTTATAGTTTTTGGTTTTTGCTTGTTTAGTATTTTTGGTTATTAATTCCTTTAGGGTAACTATTGTCTTTTAAAGTTTTTCCCTCAACACTCGTGCGGTTTACGTAATGATCAAACGGAACGCAAAACTGTGAGTAGATCTATTTCTTTTTCCCATTTTTATCACTAAACAATTTTGGGGTATATCATGTGTTTATGTTTCATATGTTTCTTATTCAAATCATCAACATGCAACATCAATGTGTCGCAACCTGTTTCATATATTTGTATATATTGTTTCATATACATGTATTTACATGTTACTCGCTTTGTGTCTATTGTTTCTAATATGGATCCACTGGCTGAGTGGTTCCCACGACAATGGGTTGAACTAGGTATTGCCAACATCATTTAGATTCGCTCATTGGGGCTTGAATATCATTTGTGTCTATTGTTTCATATCTTTATGTCGCGTATCATTTTTGTTTGTGGTGATTGTGGTTATTGTTGGTTTGTTATGGATATATCATTTACACTTGAGGTTTCATGTTATTTTAATAAAGAGTAAAGTGGTTATATCACTTATACCCTTTAAGCCTAAAACGGAATTTTTTAGCATCTGAGCCCCCGACGTCTTTTTTTTATCCCCTTTGGCCCCCAACATCTTTTTTTCTAATCCTTTTGGCCCCTAAAAGTAAATGGAAGGGTTAGTGTTAGGGGCCAAAAGGGTTAGAAAAAAGACGTTGGGGGCTCAAGTGTTAAAAGATTCATTTTGGGATAAAAGTGTAAAAGTGATATAACCACAGGAGCCAAAATCATAATTTACTCTTTAATAAATAATAAAGCAAAAATGTTTTATTTAAAGTTAGATCTATTCACCAACATTATGTTTACCCAAAAAACTATTTTTACGCATGATACAATAGGGATGAGCATGGTACCGGTACCATACCGAACTGGTACTGGTACCAAAAATACCGATATCCAAATTTGTCAAAACTGGGTACCGGTACCAGTACCGAAATATTCGGTAAAGTAAGGTACCGATATTTGATGGTACCATACCGAACCGGAACCGAAAATGCCAAGAAGTGGGCACTGGTACCAAAAAAAAATATGGTACGGGAAATTTGGTACCGGTGCCAGTACCCATTACCAAATGCTCATCCCTATGATACAGGTAACCAGGTGTGTGTCACACCCTACTAGTAGAGGAAGCGCATGTGTGTGACCTTGAAAGGTTCTCATTGTATTTGATAAAGTAAACATTCTATATGATAAAATTAACCACAATGCCATTGTCATATATTGTTTCAAATCACGACACAAAGAGTTAAAAGTGTTGTTACAAACATACCCAAATGTAATGAATTTACAAAATAACTTTTTAACAAAATAGAATTTGAATATCAAGGTTAGAAACTTATGTGCAATTTGATGTTTGGTGATGTGCTATATGCTAAGTGTTTGTTTAAATATGTTACAAAGCGTAAATTATAGATATATTGTACATAAATGAATGTGATAACATATATAACATAATGAGGGTCACCAATTAAACCGTTCGAATTTGCCTAATCTCAAACTATATATACACAAATATATATATATATATATATATATAGTGTGACAACTGTGCTCTGTAAATGATGTACGAGGTAAAACAATATCAATTATCAATAAAACAATGTGTTTTGGTCTCAATATTTGTGTATTTGTGTTTGACAATTTTACATTTTGATTCTAGTTTGATTTCAAGCTTTAAATCACTTTCTAAAAAGTTATACGCAAACTGATGCGTAAACGTAATCAGTTTAACGCGACAAACACTTCCAGAACAGTGACATAGGCTTAACATACCTTAAATAACCTTTACATAACTTAGAAATAAGTTTTGAAGGGTTTGGTGTGTCGAAAACAAGTTTATTCGATCGCAGGGACTATTTGTGACAAACTGCGAAAATGTTGGTACACTTTATGTGGACGCGACTCGACTCGGTTCGATTCGGTTTGGGTCGACTCGGTTAGGTCCGGCTCAAGCCCGACGTAGCGACATTCCTCCGTCGTGCGCCCCAGAGTTCGACACCCGAAGCACGGAGCGCCGTAAGCCAAGTCCCGTTTACACATCACCATGACATCATCATTGTGATGTCATGATGATGTCACAGATTTGTCCTATGTTGAATTGAATCAAAGATTAGTCAACCGAATGTTCATCTGGGCCAATCAACTTCAACTTTGGGCTGAAACTATATTTGGGCCATTTGTTGCATTGGGCCAGCTCTCATATGGACGAAGACCAATGTGTGACGAATACAACCTGAAGATGCATTTGGCAAAATCCCTTTATTGGCGAAATCACATATGTTTGACGAAATCACACATGTGACGAAATCACATGTGATTTCGTTGAGATATTGGTGTTCGTCCATGTGATTTCGTGGGCCACTTGATTTCGTCAACATGTTGGTATATATACACAGACAACAGACATAACACATAGACAAGTCTGAATAGATTTGAGAGCGAACACATTGTATAACACACACTGAGAGTTTACAGAGACCATTTGTAAACACCGTATTGTAACCGTTTTCTAGCATTAATACATTGAGTGTTAATCGTTGAATATTGTGTCTTACGTGTTCGTAACCTGGTTTAACTTACCCGTTTGGATTCCGCACTTTCGGGTTTGTCGGAAAACAGGGAATAGAGGTTACTCGATCCTCCAGGTGGACCTACAATTGGTATCAGATTATTGGCTCGATTCCTTGTTTAAACCAAGTCGATTTTCTTGTGTTTTAATAGATTTTAAAGTGTTTTTCAGTTTTTGTGCTTGTTTGAATATCATACTTTTCTGGAAAATAGTTATGAAATCGTGAAAACCTTGTTGTTTTTGCTATAAGTTTTTACAAAACCTCTGTTAAAATTCATGCTTAAATGTTAATATTTGGTTTTTACTAAACTTTAGTGCAAAAATTGTTGTCTGGAAATCTCAGAATCTTCAAGTGTTCATTTGATATTCATTGTGTTCATCTTTTTATTCAAAATGTTCTTCAAATATATATGTGTTTGATCCTTATTTGATAAACTGGTGAAGTGTTGCTGATTATAATATATTAAGTTGAATATTGCGTACATTTGCATCATGATAGTTGGTAAGAAAAGTCTGAAAAGCATGGTGAGTTTGAAATAGAAGGTTTTGTTGTCAGAAGATAAGGATAAGGTTTGGGAAAATATCTTGTTGTCTGGTTAAATTGTCAACGAAAACACCCTGGTCAACAAAATCAAGCTGGGTGAAATCACTAGTAGTGCTGGACGAAATCATCTAGTTGCTGGACGAAATCACCTTTCATCTTGTTGATTGGATGAAATCAACTTGTCAACAGCCTAGACGAAATCAAGTTGGAATTACAACTCTCCACGAAATCACCTATTCCCAACACCCACCACGAAATCACCACCTTGTCAACGAAATTACTCCTCAGCCGAAAACACTCCCTAGCCGAAATCATTTGTGTTTGTCTTGTCTTGGACGAAAACTCTTCTGGGCGAAATCACCATTTTCATCCCATTACCCTCCACGAAATCACACTTTTTTCATCAAACATATCTGGACGAAATCACCATTGGATTTCGTCAAACATTCTTATTCTTGTGATTTTAAACAGAGGACTTGCAAAAGGTATCTAACTTTGTGTTTTCAAGTTTTTAAGCAGGTACAATTGTTCTAACATCAATCATGAGTTGTACAAGTCCTTGGGATTGGAGTACGGATCCACAACCAGCTCAAAAACAGATGTCGATGGCCGAATATTTAGCGAGTACCATACCTAAACAACAGTCAATAAGTGCAAGTCAATGGGCAATGGTGTCGAATCAAAATCAGAGCATTCAAAATCTTTTGCTTAGTGAGAATGAGACGGGTAGCAACAATCGCCCGCCAAAGTTAAATTACATGAACGACTATCCATCATGGAAGGGTCGTTTCCATAATTACTTTCAAGGGCAAAACACAGAATTATGGACGTGTTTCACCTCTGCATTTAGTGAAGCTCTTGAAGAAGTAGGATCAAATGCGACAACTTTCAATAATATGCAAGAAGCCGACAAAAAGGCATATGATCTGGAGAAGAAGGCGTATGCTATTCTCACTCAAGCACTTCACAGAGACATCTTTCATCAATTCTCATATTGTAAGACCACGAAAGGTTTATGGGATGCATTGGTAGCGAGAGGAGAAGGAAATGCAGCTACTAGAAAGACACGCCATGATCTATTGAAGAAAGAGTTTGAATCATTTCAGTTCTTGGAGAATGAAACTTTAAATTATATGACTTCTCGTTTTTATCATTTGATTAGTGAAATGAGTTCTTATAGTGTTGCTGCAACTCATCCGGAAATGGTTGCACAATTTGCTGATGCTCTACCTCCTAAGTGGAGTCCATTCATTGAGCTTCTAAAGCATACGGGCGCTCTGGATGCAGCCAATGTCAGTCTTTATGAATTCATTCAGAAGTTGGAGCACAAGAACGAAGAGGAAATTCGGAAAGCTAAAAGGATTGCAACTGCACCTCCTCAAAACACAAAAATGTATTTGCCTGGTTTTGGTCCTT